>CM021106.1:502833748-502866666 GCA_007115665.2 Sequoiadendron giganteum
AGTTGATCGTATGAGCATACACACACTTCACTAAGGATTTTAGGAACTGAGTCAGATTAAGTTGTCATGATAAGTCATCCTTAGGCTTAGGAGTTATGATTACTTCTTCATGCTTTATGAGTGGTGTTCCTTGATTGATTGACTTACTGTTTTGTGAGCCTTGAATGTGAAATGTGAACAGATAAGTTACTGATGCCTGGAATTTATAGTTAAATGTATAAATACGTGTTTATGCAATTACGTCTATTAGAGGTGCTCTGACTGGCCTATAATACACATAATTGGAGATTTGAAAATAAACATGTATAGATATATTTAAGTGTAAACTGGGTAAGTTAATTAATATATTTAATATCGATGTTATTATAGTTTTATCGATAATATAATATATTAATATATCTAATATAATATTTTGAATATTATATAGATATATTTATATATTTAAAGAAAGGTAAGTTAAAAAACTATAATAATATTGTATTGAATATAATACAAAATATATTAATACATTTTAATGAGAATATTAAAATATCTAAACCTTTGGAAAGATTTTATATAAACTATAATCTTTGGCATTTAAATTTACATTTATCTTATAAAGGTATTTGAGTTTATTTACCTTTGGAAATAAAGGTAATAAGACTTTCATAGTCTTTGGTAAATACTTTGCAAACCATACAAAGGAAATTCAAAATATTGAAATACTTGGAAAATATTAAAAGGAAAAAGAATTTCGAAATTTTGTAAAGACCAATGGAAATTTATAAAAATCATTTAAGGAAATGTAAGTATGAACTATAGACTTTGGAAAGTATAAAAAAAACATTTGAAAAATCGCAGATTTCTTCCTGTGAAGAAATCGCGCGACTGTGTTAAGCAAAGAAATGGCGAAAAACTTCAGCAAATATAGTCCGCGCCCAGCTCACACTTGAAAGACTTGGTCGCGGATGCTAAAGCGCCACCATTGTGGACGCGTGGGTGGAAGAAAGGTAACAAGCAATTGCAAAAAAAACCCTTGACGTTTTCAAACCGAAAACTTTGGACGCCATTTGTGAAGGCAAGTTGAATGTTTAACCTGTACGTGGTTGATCCACGAAATTGGCATGTGATATGTTGAAACATTCTTGAGAAATTATGTTGAATCATCAACTCTTTTGCTGTGTGTTTGGCTATTCGACTGCCACTGCGGATTTTGACATTTTCAAAATGAGAGGTGTCGAATTCTCTTGCCTACAAGGTAGGAAACATGAGAATTCGAAACCTATAAATAGGTTCTCACTCATTGTTGAAAAACACTCAATTTTCATTCACTCTCCTTGCCTTGGAAAATTCGAAATACAGTGCTGTGGTATTTCTGTGTTTTGAAATTCCATTTTATGAAAGCCATTGTCATTTTATGAGAGCCATTGCCATTTTATGAAAGCCATTGTCATTTTATGAGAGCCATTGTCATTTTATGAGAGCCATTGCCATTTTTGTGAAAGCCATTGCCATTTTGTGAAAATCATTTGCAATTGAGACAGTATTGCTGAGAGACAGTATTGCTGAGAACAACTTTTTGCATTTACCTGAAAGGAGTATTTGCTTAAGCTGAGAGAAGGCTGCGAAGGACGGTGGAGCAAGGATTGAAGCTACCGATCAAGCTCATACGAAAAAGGAAATCAGGCATGAGATATATGTTGATAGATTTTCTGTCATTTATTTTAAAATGTATGATTAGATTGCTTGATTATGTCTTGCTTTATGAAAGGAAAAATAATAAGAAACCTCTATGTTCTATGAAATTGCTGAATTGGGAATAGTTTAATTCCTTAGAAAAGGCTATTGAAATAATAGAGATAGTTTAATAGATTGCTGAATTGGGAATAGTTTAATTCCTTAGAAAAGGCTTATTGAATTTAAGAGATAGCTTAAGAGCTGGTCAAATTGGGGAATAGTTTAATTTCCTTAGAAAAGCTTTTGAAATAGCTTAGAGAACTTGATGAATTGGAATAACTTAAAAGCATGTTGAAACGAATCATTTGAAATCATAGATGAATTTGAAAGGGAAATATTTGTTTACTTTTAGTAAAGTACCTTATAATTTGTATTGCTTGAAATACTGCTTGAATTTCTTAAGTAAAGGAAAGGGATTAGTTATTAATACTAGGACGAGGGTGGATTCAGAACCAAGGTAGTCTAAAGCTTTAGAGTTAAATAGGTTAACTAGAGAAAGCTACGTACTCCATGGATAAAGATTTCCATGTTGGGAAGTACCGGAGGGACCCCTTGTTGACTGTACTCCATTTCCTGTTTAAGTAGTTGAAGTAGGAAGTCTAGGGTGATTGACTACCCACTGAAGGACTCAACCTACGCGTAGGATAAGGCAGCCTTAAGTCAAACCAAACCTGACTTAGTGCAAGTGATAGATGACCGTCAGTATAAGTACTGCCGAAATGCTTTGGCCAAAGTAGTGTAGTATACCTAACGTCCACTTAGACTGTGAGACGAATTACACTGTCAGTTCACAGTAATCCAGGTTACATGCTAGATTGAGATTGTGAGGACACAAGGATTTAGTTATGTAGGATTACACACTATGCTCAGTTGGTCATACAGAACCGGTTACCCAACCAATCTCCTCGAAGAAGGGAGGGCCGTCTACTTAACAGTAAACGTGCGGGGGACCGCAATATAAGTCCGTGGTTGGTGGAAAAGCACCTGAGTGATGTTTCCCCTCCACCTTAAGACTTCTGATGAACCAAGGTTTGAAAGGGAAGATCCTGGACAGTCTTATTCCTATTTGCTCAAAAGCTTCCGAGCTATGTTTGAAACTTGTAAGATTCTTACCTTGCTTTTTATTTTGAAGAAAAGTAATCATGAAAGCGTACTCTGTTATTTACTTGGAAAATAGAACAATGATGTATCGTGTCTTTTATTTCTTTATGATGAAATGTTCAATTAGAATGAAAAGAAAAGTTATTTACTTTGTCGTTTAATTGTATTTCCTTGTATCTTATTAGTGAAAATTGAAATTTTTTTGTTTACCCGGTTTTGGGGTTGTTACAGATGATTCCTTCTTTTATTGTGAGCAACTAGCAACGCTTTTTCGTCTTTCCAATTCAAGTAGATTAGAGTAAAGTAGATTTTATTTCATGCAAGTAGTTGATAGTGGTGGAATACATTGTTTGGTTTGAGCGAGTTTCATTCATCCATACCACTAGCAGACTCACTGACGGTGGGTTTGCCTTGCGTGGTCGACTGGAGTATCTTTGTACTTAACTTCGATTGTGATTTGTATGTCCGTATGCATCGTTGTGATGGTATTTGCATGTCGGGTCACAATTTGAGTATCCTTTATTATCCTCTGAAGATTGCACCGGTCCTGTAGAAGCTGTCCAAAGGGAGGCGAAGCAGAATCTAGTTCGAAGCTTGCTAAAGTTAGCCTTTGTATCCCACATTTAGGAGTAGGCAATAGAATCTCTACCCTTATCCCCTTTAATTCAGTATTTTCCTGTTAGTCTAGGAACTTGAGCATCATCGCCAAATCATTCGTATCTTGCAACTGCTTCAAGTTGAACAATTGTGTAAGTCCCCTTGGAATACCCAGCAAAATCGCATCGAGCCAACTGAGACTATCCCCTTGCACAAGGAACCTTTGAGTTGAATGTATGATCTTTCTAGAAATCTTAGCATGCAGAATACTTTGATCAAGAGAGGATAGAGTGACCGTTGGAAACTTTATTCTGTGTTGGTGCGGTCATAAAACACTCGTCAACAAAGAGGAGAGTAGAGAGAATTTGCTGGAGGAGGATGGCATATGGTGGATGTGAATCCACAAGAGGAGATAAGAATGGTGAATGGAGTTGTGGGATGTGGATGGCAATTGTGCCAATGAGATGTTGGAAAAAGAGAAAGAAGACATAACTTGTGCACATGACTCAACATTGGAGTTTGTTGCAAGCTGGTTGCAACTTGGAAGAGTAGTTCGACTACTCCACTCCACCTTTGTGAGCTGATGCTCACAAATTTCCTACCTGACGTGTCTAATGCAGGAGCATCCCGAGCGAAGAGCAATTAGCATCCCCAAAAACAATTTCATTTTAGTTGTTCCATTTTTTGAGTTCAATTAAATTTTGAGTTCGTGGTTTTGGTGACAGATTGAAATGACATTATTGTCATTTTTAATTGAAAAAATGTCTATTTAGATCATATTTACGGTTTGGCATTTCTTGCAATAAAACCATGATTCCCATCCTCGCAAGGGAGAAATAAAGAGTTTGAAAATGTGCAGATTTGGGGCAACATGAGAAGGGAAAAATAAATGTTAATAGAGGAAATCCATATAGGCGCTATTCAAAAGCAATTAAAATATAAACTAATGTGCAGAAAAGAGGTGTGCCAAGAAATGAAATAGTGGAAAAGTTGAGAGTAAAATAAAATGAAAGGATAAAATGAAGATTGTAGGACACTAGGGGTCACGCTGCAAGTGAAGCAAATGAAAAGCCACCCATTAGTCAAAAGTGCTGATTTGGATTTTCCAAAGAAAATTCGCGGGGAAGAAGAAAAAATTACAGATTTTTTAGGTGAAAGATAGGCAAGTTGTGTCGGAATGTTTGTGGCGGCCTAAAGAGACAAATAGTAACGGATAGAATGTTGACCAAAAGGAGGGGTTGCGAATGCAATGGAGTTTAAAAATAAATAATTTAGATGCACAGAGATTAAAGGGGCTGCGTAGCATAGAAGGAGGGGTTGCGTATGAAGCAAGCTTTCAGTTTAAATTAAATTTAAAAATGCCATGCTAAAGAGACCAAAGGGCTGCGCATAGGAAAACTGGAGAAGACATGCCTCATGAGAAGAGAGTAGAGGTGTAGAAAAAGAAAAGTTAGAGGTACTGCATATGAGATTAAGTCTTAGTTTAGTTTGAAGTTTGAACAATTAAAAAATGCTCAGATAAGAAGCAAGGGGTTGCATAGATGATGGAGAGTTTGTGTGCAGCAAAAGAGGCAAAGTGGGGTCACATATTGCCATGAGAAGTTTAAAAAATCTGAAATACTATACAATGCTTAGGGGTTGTTCCATTTCTATATGGCAATTTAAATTTTTAAATGGAATAAGAGTGTGCAGGAAGAATGAAAGGGGGTAGCGCTATGAAGGAGATTGGAAATTAACATAAAAACAATGGAATGCAGATTGGTATTAAATGGGTCGCGCTTGTTAGAGTGAAGGAAAGGTTTGCAAAGAGAGGAATGCATAACAGGTTAAGACATTTGCAAACAATATTGGTAATTGGTTTAATGTTTAATGTTTTGTAGAAAAAATAAAATAGCACACCAATGTTGGAGTTATGAAAATTTGATGAAAACCGTGTGCTAATTCTAAAATTTGTACAGATTTTATTTCATAGTTCTAAAGTAAATTTAAATCGAGATAATTTGATGAATGAAATTATCAATTCAGCGGTTGTTGTCTATGGCTGAGTATCTATCCATGTAACTTGTGTTGAGTATGGTGATCCTTGATATAGTTGAGTTTGATATTTTACTTCATTTGCATCATGTGCAATGAAGGTATGTTTGGTCTTTAAGGCCTTAATTTGGGCTTGGTGGTGGGGCTTTATTGCTCAACCTTGCCTTGAATTGCAACAAGGTATGCGCTAGGGGCACTACCCCTTGACATTGCAATAGGCTTTGCCCCGAACCAAACCCACCATGAGAGGTGCCCCTTAACCCTATTGAATGATTTTTCTTTAGATCCAAAGGGACATTGCCCCTTGATCCCACTAAGAGTTGTTGCCCCCTATACCACCTTTGGTTTTTAAAAAGAAAAAAAAATTGTTTTGGACCTATGTTTTCCATAGTTGAAATTTGTAATATATTAATATGGAAAAGTAATTTATAATCAAATGACAATGTGATTTGAATTGAACTTATTTTTTTATCTATAAATGAAAGAAAAACTACATATGACCTCTACAAATGCAGTTTTTGAACATTTGTTAAGATAATTTTACAAATTTATGTTTTTTTAATTAATATATATATATATAAGTTGTTGAGTTTATGCTAAGTCACCAATCAAGACAAATTTGGGTCTTCCAACTTTTTGTTGAGTCTGAGCTTTTGAACTATGTTATAAACATCAAAGGTTGTTTTCATATCATTTAAACATGACAATGACATGAGTGCAATGCATACACTTTAGTAAATAATGTAGTGTGACCACACTAGTGATCAACAACATAGTTCTACTTCTTGATATGCACATCGACATCTTGATGATGCATTATAACTGTCTTGGTGGTGCAAGTAGTGTGTTATCACGGAATCTAGCAACGCTCATTCCACGGATAACCCCCCTATGAAACTTGTCTATTTTCTAGGTTCATCATGTTCAAGCACACAAAACAAGGCAATTTTCAATCCACCTCGAAGTGTGTTCCAAAGTCTCAAACAGTCCATTTGAGCGTCCCTCTATGTTCGTCTAGCAAAGACCTTCGGAACAAGTATCTTCACGAACTCTCATTGTTTATACTTAGTGAGATTGTGAAAAGTGCATAAGCTCCAAAAAAAAACGCTCTAACATTTTCAGAAAATTTTCTAAGTGTTGAAAGTGCAAAGGAAAGTTTTTTTAGCGCCACTGCACTTAAGTGTAATATCAACTTGGTGCAAGGGCGTTAATTTTTAGCGCCCTTACACCAAGTCTCCATACTTAATTTTCTAAGTGTTGAAAGTGCAAGGGCGGGGTTTTTTAGCGCCATTGCACTTAATTGAAATAATGACTTGGTGCAAGGACGCTGATTTTTAGCGCCCTTCCACCAAGTTCCATACTTAAGTCCTAGGCGGTTATTTTTGTCTACATTGCACTTTTCCCAATTTTTCAAATTGGTGCACAAGTGCTGATTTTTAGCACTTGTGCACTTTTTCCAGACTTATTCAAAAATGACCAAGGCGATGATTTTTGACTCAAGTGCACTTTTCCCAGTTTTTCACTGTGTTGAGCCCAAGTGCTAGGGCGCTGATTTTTAGCGCTTTAACATATTTTTTGCCAAACTTACACATAAAGTGCAAGGGCGTTGATTTTAAGCGCCATTACACTTTTGGAAGTTTTTGCCTTAAACTCTTCAAACTTGCTTCATTTTCGCTTTAGACCCCATTTCTTCGCTCTCGCATCGTTTTTTCGTGCCTAGTTGCTTTGTTCATGCTTACTCAACATCGTTTGCTTGCTATGCTGCTTTTTCTACTAACTCCCTTTGATTCACCACCCTTGCAATTTCTTTCCAAATATCGTCAAGTGATCCTCATAGTGACATATTTGATCTAGTTGTTGTAGATGAGAAGGCTACACAAATAGCCTAGCTCAAATTAGAGCTTGATAAGGAGGAAGGTGTTCTTATTCAAGAGCCAAAAGAGATGGAAATTTTTTTATCATTTTGGTCACAGATGAAATAGGCAAAGCTCAACAAATTGGTGCAAGTCGGGGTAATTCCCGACAAGGAGAAATATGTAGAGGAAGATGTCGAAAGACATCTGAAAAATACCCTCTCAATTTTTTCTTGAATTTTAATATCAATTACAATGCAACACGCACCCGTTATGGTTAGCTCCAAAACCAAAACGATGCGGAATAGTAACTCTAACCAAGAATGCGCCCTAAGACCCAATGAGGGAGGAGGGGCAGGCATATGGTTAGAGGATCCCTAGGATCTAAATAACTCAATAACTGAAACTGATTACAACTAAAAGTAAAAAGATAAAACTCAACGCCAAGAATGTTCACCAAGATCCTTGGAAGGCGAGGTGATAGCATATGGCGGAGTATTTATTACAAAACTGAAATAAAATTAGACGGATAACCAACCATGGAAGTTTTCAAAGCTAACTAATTCATCCGTTGTGGCAGGCATCCACTCAAGAGTGGGGATTCACCACATGACAGTGGGTGTAACGACCCCATCCTTAGGTAATTAATTTTTTTCCCCAACATTTCACTTCAAACATATAAAAGTAACAAGTAACAAAGACATTACAATAAAATTCTTCCTTTCTTCATTGATAAATACATGCAAGTTACAATATATATTTCCACATGAATTCCATTTTCATTGCAAATATAAAACAAAGTACAAAAGTAAAACAATTACATACATAGCTTTTAAGCTTTTGCACAAATAGTAGTAAGACGGTCCAGGTTCCCTTCCTTTCAAATCTCGGTGTATCTGTCGCCTGTTGTGGAGGAGAAACATCACTCGGGCGCTTTTCTGCCAACCACGGACTAGTAATGCGGTCCCCTGAACATCTATCATTTGATAGATGGCCCTCCCTTCGAACGAAGAGATTGGTAAAGTATCCGGTTGCGACAACCCAACTGAGCATAGTGTTGTGTCTTATTCACAACTAGAACCTTGCTATTTCACAATCTCATACTAGTACAAGGATCAGGATGAACTGACAGTGTAGTCTCAATTATCTCACATCTAAGTGGATGTCGTACATTTCACTACTTTGGCCAAAGTATTCTCATTCAGTACTTCGAATGAAGGTCATCTATCATATACACTACTCAGGGCCGATTTGACTTAAGGCTATCTTACACTACGCGTAGGCTTAGTCCTTCATTGGATTGTCAATCATCCTAGACTATCCTACATCAATCTAATCCACGACAACAAATATAGGTTCAAGTCCTTCACTGGATTATCAATCATCCCAGACCAACCTATGACATTCTAACTTACTAGAAATAATCCAGCTTGACAAGTAATTCATTCTTTCTCTCTTGTTTCGAAAATCTTTATCCTAGGAATTTCTTAGCTTATCTCAGTTAACCTAAAACTCTAAGCTGCTTGAATATACTTGACTCTTGTCCTCATTCTGATCCTAGCATATATTAACTAGTAAAGACATAGTCTTCTCATATGGAGTTCATTCAATAATGCAATCACACAATATGCAATTTCTAGTCTTACTTTTCTAGAATGCTTTATTTACCCTTTTTTTTTTTACAATCCCTTATACATTTACCCTTAAATGCATTGCTTATGAAAGTTTAGCAAAATAGAACTAATTATCTTGAACTCTTTGCAAACAACAATCACAAGACCAAAAGAATGCAACATATCAAACAAAAAATCACAATAAAATAGATTTCATGCTTGATATTTTAAGCTCCTTCTCCCAGCACTGCTCTTCTTGACACTCTTACAACAAACTTCTAGAATTCCAAATGAAAATGGCTTCTATGCAAGTTTCTCAAACTGTGGTGATCTCTCAAGTCACTTCTCACAAATTGGACTCTTCTAATAAAAACTTTCTCAACTATGGCTTCACTTCACTCAAAGCTCAAAAATGATTTAACACAGTAATTTGGTAATTGTTGGTAAAAGCTTACTGTATTTCTCACACTTAGCAAATAGGAAAATGCAGCAAATAAAGAGAACACAACTCAAATGAATGGATATGGGAACTCTCAAAAATGCAAGGCTCAGATTGCACAACAATGATATCAAACAAAGAATGGTTGGCATCTATTTATAGGCCCGAAATTGCAACAAATTCCACCATTGAGGGCATGTAAAATGACAACAAGGTGCCCAGACTTATTCAAATGCTAGCTGGCAGATTTCTAAACCCTTAATCATTAAAAACAAGAGTGAATCGACCCTATTTGAGCCAGCAAATCAAGACTAAATCAACTCAGAAATAAAAAATGCCACCTACAGGAACCTACCAGTTATGGTGCCCATGAAGAAATGATTAATCTTGAGTGAATCGGTCAAGGTTTCGTGTTTTCCATTGTGCCAAAATTCATGGCACAGAAGACACATTCAGCCTGTGTTTTTTTATCCATGGAGAGTTTTGAAAATGGCGTGAGCTTCAGTCCCGTGCGTCACATTCTTTTTCAGCGTAGCTTTCACATTTTATTTCCTTATAATGTTTCAATATAGTTTATAATGAAATATTTCCCTCTTCTAAGTTTGGCGTATTATTCCCAGCTCTATAAGGTGAATAAAATACTTATTTAATTCAAACGAATTTGATAGTTTATTTCCCATGGTGAATATAGTCGATATTTACCAAATGGCTTAATAATACTAAGTCTTTTATTTTTCAAATGACTTAATGAAATTAAGTCTTTTATTTCCAAATAAATTTCTTCTTTTATTCCAAATATATATATAATATTATTTCTCCAAAATTCACTTATATAATATTTACTCTAAGTAAAAGATTTAAATCTTTTAATTTTTCACTTTAGAGTTTTAAAATATTTAACTAAATGCATTTATTTATATTTTGAAAGAAATAATTTTATATTTTATTATATAAATATTATTATAGTTCTTTTAAATATATTAAGCATATAAATATTTTAAATACCCGAGTATTTAATATACATTTATATTTTAATATAACTATAATAATATTATATATAATCTTTAATATATGAGTACATATAAATATTTATTTGTCGAATACATATATTGCGAGCCAGTCAACATACTTTCAATATATATATCTATGTATATGTGTATATATAAATTCCAAGTCAAATATTAATATTTCCACATTATCGGACGTACGCTTATATACATATGTATACTGCAGTATAATCCTTTATGTACACGTATACGTACGTATACCATATTGACACATCTGTATGGCCAATCCATTAGCCACATACGCTTGTATCAATATGTTTATACTTACGGATACGTATATATACTATACATGTGTATATATGCTTACTTCCGATGTTCACATCCAAACATGATACCACCATGATGATCATAATATCACAATCAAGCACAAAGATAAACTTCACACACAGAAGCAGTCAAGACCTCTACTTGCAAGACATACAAGCTATGGATGTCTTACCTTATACTCATACAAAACTAACTTGGTTTACTCAGTCTAAGGTGAGTGTGTGTATGCTCAATTGATTTACTTTACCGGTTACCCGACCAAGCCCCTCTCTCAAGTGATATTTCCCCTTCGCCTGGAGGAATGGTTCATGTACCTGCACCCATAGACATTCAATCTTGGCAGTTACTTGTTCACAACATTAATAGTATACAAAAAATCTTAAGCTAAAATATTCATTACTCCATAACTTGCATGCAACATTAAACAAGAATTACACCAATAGAAGTATCAATCGAATGAGACAATCATTTAAATAGAACACATTCATTTTGATAACAAAAACATGTTTTATTCAACTCAATGATTCAAACATTACAATCAATTTTCCTATGCAATAGTAGCTATACAATCGGGGTGTAACAGTGGGTACAAAGAAAGATTAAACATTCATTCTCCACACTAGTGGTATACCATCCAGGGGTGCTTAATGTGAAATTAAATGAAATAATTGCAGCAATAAAGGATTGGAACAATACTACTATTGACAGTCTTACAATATGAGAAAGAGTTGCAAATTATATGAAAATTAAAATAGTTTCAAAGCACATAGAAACTGGATGATCCCACATTAGATAACTATTCAACTTAATGAAGATAAAACTGAAACAAGTCTGATATAAAATCTGCAATTCTGGAAATGAATTACCAGCAACTATAGCTCACCAAATTGTTCATAACTCCTGCAAATCTTCACCAAATGACATGGAATCAAATGCAACAGCTTCTAGGAGTGAAGGCATCCCTATTACAACTCAAAAACTGAATCAAAATCTCCATATTTATTTATGCACGCATTCCAATGTCACTTTTGGAAAATTATGGCCTTCATGAGGGACAATTTTCTCTTTAAAAATCAAAGACTCACAAATAAATTCTGAAATTCCTTGGAGAGGGTCACCCAAGGCTTCGAAACACTTAGAGAAAATACCCATAGCAAAATTGAATTCATAAAAAGAGTTGCAAGCAAAATCACCAATCTGCCATGTCTGTACCAGCAACTCGAGAACTAAAAATATCATCAAAACTTCAATTGTAAGGCTCAATCTGCTAGTCTGGATGAGAAGCAGCAATAAAAACCAACTAGGTGTTATCTTTCAAACACAAAATTGGATTGTGGCTAGGAGGTCAGCATTCCTCGAAGCAATAAACACATAGTCATTCTAATAGCATAACATTAGCAAAGATGTAAGATGCTCAAATGCTGGAACAAGGATATATTTTATAGAAACTGATGAGACTCTTCAACTTCAATAACTCCCAAGAAAGAGGGACACCCTTTTCTCCATATATGAAATATTAAATTTAAAAAACACGTTATTTCACCTCCTTATGGCGTCCAACATTCAAGGCATTAAACTTTGCAAAAATATTAAATAATATTCCTGCATGAAGTGCCCACCCTCAAGGACCACTTTTCAAAGCAACTTAAGTTGATGCACTAGGCCAAGGGGTCAACTGAAAATTATAACATTAATGCCTTATATTCAAAATCTCACCAAATAATGTTTTTTGAAAACCACAATTGAAAACACCTTATTGCTCCAACTGAAGAGGAAACTCATTAAGATGCTGCCACTGAGATACTGCCAAAATTAGAACTTACTAAAAATAGTAAATTCAATTAAATGCCACAAAAACCCCAACAAAGGAAACCCTGATTTCACCTCAATGAACCTATGGGCCTACGGAATAGGTTGATGAGCAACTAAGTTGATCATTGATGAGAAGGGAACATTACAACATCGTGCCATCCTAGAAAAAGGGAATCAAGGAGTTGCCAGGCAAGCTTCTTGAAGAAAACCAAATCTTCCTTCCGGCCAAAAAACTTTCCAAGACTTTCAAAGAAGCCATCATGAATCAAGTAGAGAGCGCAAACTTTTCAGAAGACTCTATAAATGATCTTTGTGATACAAGGCTCACCCTTGACAACCTCAAGACGCATCTTGACAGGTGCAAAAAGGTTCACTCATCCGCTAGGAAATCAATCACAAGGATTCACACCATTGTGGATTACACTATCGGTTCGGATAAGAAGTTCATACAGGAGACCAGGAAGAAGTATGAAGACTTCCGCGCCCAAGCAAGGAACCATGAAGATTCCTGATCTCCCAGTGTTGAACATTTTGATACTTCCCTTTATGCATCTTGTAAATAGTTTTTGACATCTTAAATGTCTTTTTGTAAAGTGTAATTACATCGAAAATATGAGATGTAATTCCACGAAGATAAATTACACTTTGACTTAGTCAAAGTTAGGGTTTCCTATTTTTGCTCACCTAACTTCCCTAACTTTACTCAACTGATTTCCTAGATTAGCTCTTCCCTCTTTTCTATAAATAAGAGGGACTTCTATTGTAATCTTTACCTTTTAGTATTTTGCAACGAAGTGCTGCCCTTTTGAAACGAACATTGAGACTTTGTGTTCAATTTTGTGAATCTGAAAATGATCAATAAAGAAGGAAGTTGCATGCCAGACTTTGTGTTGGAATCAATTATCTTTTGGTTTGAATAAGATTGGTGGTGACTAGTGAATTATATTTGAAGGGCTTCAAGTAATTTATGTAAAATTTGTGTTGCATTTCTTATTTGGATTTATGTTATGTTTGGATACTTTGGTTGAAAGATCTACAAGACTTTGTGCTTGTAATCATTCATGTTGTTCGAAGAATTGTTATATCTAAGAAGACTTTGTGCTTCTAATGCAACAAACAATACGTCTTTCGCAGATCCATCATTGAAAAAGCTACGGAACGACTTTGTGCCTTCGTGAGCTTTCCCTTTTCCTTTATTTGTTTATTATCAATTATATCTGGTATCTCTACACTTTGTTTTGACAAGATAGAGATATTGGCATTATTGCTCTTTGTTAAGTTTAAAGTTAGTTTGAATCTGAACTTCCAAACCATGAAGCATTGTAAAACATCATCTCTAAAACAAGAGAGAAGCATGAATGTGCCACACACCCCACATTTCGTAAGTATAGTGTACATTGTGTAAATACTTTATTAGTTTTACCATAGCTTCTGTTAGCAGTAAGAAGGGCGCCTCCCCTTTCTGAGAGGAGAGATTTTATCTCACATAGCTGTTGCTGAAGTCTAGGTTGTGTGATTTGTTGAAAAGTTGATAACATAATTTTCACCCAACATAGTGTATGTGGAGAGAGGAAATCCTATTTTGAAGCACAAATAAAAGATAATATTAGCCCACACAAATTCTAAATTATTGAAATATTTTCAGTTTTAAATAGCTTTGAACTGAGATCTTATGCCATTGTTTAATGATCTCTATAGAAGAGTTTGTTTGCATTTCGTAATAGATGATAGAAAGTGTTTTTCAAAATTTAAATGATTTTTAATTCTAGAATGAATAGTGATTAATAATATTAGGATAATCTTTTTATTTGTTAGACATCTTGATATGTTAGTATGGTGATTGAAAAGGCATGCAAGGTGAAAGCTACCTTGTCTTGATCTCATAATGTGAGGCAAGATCTAAAGAAGTTTAATAGATATTGGGTGACAGTAGTGGTGCTCATTTGAATGTTCATAAAGGGCCACCAGGGAGATTTTTTTGTTTAGTTTTCTTTGGGAATAGGGCAGTTTGATGGTTCAGAAAGATGAACGAAAATTTTAATGGTCAAACTAAATCTTGGAGGATATCAAGGTTTTCCCTTGTACATGTAATTTTTTATCTTGAGAAGAATGTAAATTTCACCACACAAATAAAATAGTAAAACCAATAACATGTAAATCAATAATTTACAAATTTGAATAACCAACATTGTAATAACTAAGTTCCATCTCTTACCAGACTTTTTTGAAAATATTGAGGGCTATTAAAGACTTTTATATTAGTGTATGGAAGATTTCATATGGAAAACTCTCCAGAAAATTTCCACTTAGTAGAAAAAAATCTAATTTTTTTTCAAATTCGTTTTTCTGAAACATTTTTTCATTGTTGTGGATTTGAATGATCTTTCAACAATTTTCCTAGCTATTCAAAATTAAGTTCTTTTAATGACTTTGAACAATATTCTTGCATGTTATTTAAGTTTATTTTATGAATTCATGTGTTTTTATAATATACCAATTTTTTTTCCAAGTATAGAGTCCAAGTCGATGGCCTGCTGAGTTTTTTCTGATTCCAGGTATTTGAAATATGAATGATTTGATAAAATTATACGCATTAGTGTATGGAATGCATTTTTCTGAAGAATTTTATGAGTTAATCATTTGTGATTCAATGATAACTTATAAGTTAGATTAGTTGCAAAGGTTTCTACTGAGTATAACCTGCAAAGAAATTCTTAATATCCAGATAAGAGTTGAAAAAAGATCAAAGGGGCTTATAGAATATGGGACAATACAGTGGATATTCTGTGCTTTATTGTACCAAAGGACACAATTTTTATTGTAGTAGGATGCACATGTGAAAAAATATCTATATGAGTTTATGTTGTGGGTTTTGTTCGTATGGTAATTAGCAAATAATATTTAGATTCTCTGAACTTGAATGTACAGTTCTTTGTTCTGTGCTTGAATAACTTGGAAGCCAAATTTATGCTCTGAATATACAGATGACAGTTACATGGACCAGTGGTTATGGGATTGAGGAAGCGATGCCTATTGTTCAATGGGGTCCTAAGGGAGAAGAGTCAACATTTTTGTCTCCTGCAGGGACATTGACATTTACTCAGAAGAGCATGTGTGGTACTCACATTCACCTTGTCTTTAGCCATTTATTGAATACTTGGATAATGTAAAACACTAAGAATGCTAAATAAGAAAGAAGTTGCATTAAAGGTGTATTCTTTAAATTTGTCTTGATCAAAATCTTAATTACCTTAAACTCTGCTTTTAAAACGTTAGGAAAGACTTTTGCTTATCTGCAACAAATTTAAAATGTTTATTGGATCAATAAAATGTATAGTGTTCACAAAATCATCTAAGTGTTTATTTCCCATCTCTCCCTTCGCTTGTATGGCTTCAAAACCCACTCACAGGTCAGATCGCACAACTTGAAGTTTGAGTTCCAGGTTAGAAGCTCCAACAGCAAAGGGAAAATCCATTTGCAGTCAAACAAGAAGCAATGAAGGTGAATTCAGTTGTCTGAGGGAGGAGATTAATTGCTGTTTTTCTGTCAATAGGATTTGGCCTCACCTATCTTATCCTCCCATGAGTTAAAAATCCTTTATTTTAAATGAATCTGCCAGCATTAAACTTTATAATATGTTTGCAATTAAACATAACATACAGTGAATGACTAGACTCCAATGGTAGGCATGATGTCACATATAATTGCCATTCCTATATTAGCTATTATTATCTACAAACTATGAATCCATGTAAGCGATTGGCTCTATGATTTTCCACCCATTGTTGGATTTATAAAGCACACGATTACCTTGTCCTTGCTACTGGATAAATGGATTGTACTAGAAGGCATCATCCACCATGTGATTGCAGCCTTTATATAAGCTAGCTACAGCCCTTGCAGCAGAATGTTAGTATATTGATGATCACTATGGAGCTTTGTATAGTATTAATAGAATGTAGAAATCAATCTCTATTTAAGTGCTTCAAGAGAAGGGTTTACTTTCTTTTCTTGTCAACTTATAGTAACATTAACTGGCCAAACTGCTACCCCATTTGCCTCACTATAGCTATTAGCATTGCAAAAAGGTAATTGCCTCAAACATGGACTTGGGATGTGTAGAAGATAAAATTTAAACTGAGAATGCAAGTGCAAACTAATGGTCTACTTCTACTTAGGATTAGAGTAAATGAAAGGTAAATTGAACAATACAAACTTAGAAAAGCATTATATCCTCCATGATTTTTTTATGGCTTCAAATTGATGTATTTATGCTGTAGCAGTATGTTGAGTTGGTCTTCAGGTCCCCAATTTGACACCATATACCTGCAAATATTCTCCTATGGAAATGCTTGGGGATGGTATATATTTATAGAGTTGAGGCGAGAGGAATGGAGGGCTAGGATTTGTTTGAAATGCAGGGTTAGGATTTCATGAGAGGATTTTTTAATTTAAAATTGAGAGGGAAGAGGGAATTAAATGCAGGTGGTTGGTGGATGTAGGGCTAGGATTGACCTTATTAGATGGATGGTGAGGATTAAAAGTTAGTTTGAATTTGGATTGAAAGTAGTTGAAGATGGGTAGCTAGGATTAGTCTAATTGATTTGATGGCTAGGATTGAGTATTACTTTCATTTTGGATTGATGAAGTGGAATTTAAAATTGTTATTTAAGAATTCCTAATTGGAAATAGGTGGCTAGGATTAAGTTGGTTAAACAGATGGCCAAGATGCAAAGTTAATATACATTTGGATTGAATAAATCTCAAATTAAAGGAAATAATGATGTGGATTTTTGGATTTGGAGGAGAATATTATATTTATTTTTTAAATGATAAAAAGGATGAAGGATTTTAGCTTAGTTAATTAAAAACAATTGTTTTGTTCAACATTAGGATAGACTAATCAATAAAATTCATTTAATTAGCTGATTGGGAAGGGATGACCTAATTAATTAAATAATTAATTAGAATAGGGGGGATTGTGGATTGTGTTGGGTGAAAATAGTGTAATCAACTTTTCAACAGATTACGCCATCTAGACTTCAACCACAGCTGTGTGAGATATGATCTCTCCTCTCAGAAAGGGGAGGCGCCTGTTGACGTGTTTTTTATGACGACATCAACACAGAATAAAAATGTCCAACGGTCATTCTATTCTCTCTTGATCAAAGTATCCCGCATGCTAAGATTGCGTGAAAGTTCATACGTTCAACTCAAAGGTTCCTTTAACGCGAATAGACTCAGTTGGCTAATGTGAATATGCTGGGTATTCAAGGGGACTTACGTAATTGTTTGATTTTGCGAAGCAGTTAGGACATGAATGATTTGACAATATTGCTCTGACTCCTAAATTAACTGGGAAATATTAAATTTAAAGGGATAGGGATAGGGATTCTACAAATCTACTTCTAAAGGGTGGAGGACGAGGATCGACTTAAACAATCTTCAAAATTTGCTTCATCTCCTTTCAGACAACTCTAACAAAGTTGGTGCAATCTTCAAAGGATGAGAAAGGTGTTCAAATTATGACACAACATGTACATACCATCACCACGATGCATACAGACATATGAGCCACAATCGAAGTTAAGTGCCAATACTCCAGTTGACCACGCAACGCGAACTTACCATCAGTAAGCCCGCTAGTGGTATGGATGAAAGAAGATGTGCTCAAATCGCAACGCCACACTCCACAATTAACAACTACTTGCATAAAACAAAGTCTACTCTACTCTATCCACTTGAATTGGAAAGACGAACAAGCCTTGCTAGCTACTCACAATAGAAGATAGAACCACCAAACAATGATAAATCTTTATATTATGAGAGTGTTCACAACAATTTCTTACAAAGTCTTCAATGGGAAAACTTCCTTTCCTCCTCAATCTAAGCTAACCTCTAAGCTAAATGCTATATGCCTTCTATTTTTTAGCTCAACTCTATCTCTGATTCAATTCTAGTTCTAATAATTTACAAATGAGGGGGGATGCCCCTTTTATAGTTAGCCCATTTCAATGGACGGTTCGGATTCAATTACAATAAAGGGCTCAGATCGAGCCACTTATGCCCTAATTAGGGTTTCTGCCCTAAAAACCGCCACAGAGAGGAGTGGGGCAATAAATGCACAGAATATTTTCCACCCCCCTGTGGGAACCATAATGAGCAATTAATGCCCATCATCATGTTCCAGAAGATCTTCATCAAGCAGCGCGTTCCCACTGTCCCGTTCTCGAACTGCAAACTCGATCAGCCGGGCCCGCCTCAACCTCCTGAACTGAAATTGGTGGAATATGGTTTATTTGAAATTCCAAGACCGCTACCGTTTGTCCGTGCCGAGTGTAAGACTTCCTCCATGCCGCCAAGGCGTCCTAGGTATTCTGGATTATGCTGGAGAAAGTGGAGACATTCTCAAAGTCATCCTGGACAAGCGACCTCGCAGATGAGAAGAATGGAGCCAATCTGCCTCTCAAGCAATCAACAGTTATTTCTTTTGGATCCAGCCTCCTAGCAAATATGGCCTCCAGTGTATTAAGAACTCCCTCTGAGATGTTACCCATTGCCCTCCTAGTTCTAGCCGAATTTGCCCTTGCTGCATCATGAAACCCACAGCTTGTGACCACCAAGGAGTACCAACTGGTGAAATCATACCTATCACCATCCTGAATCACACCTCCATCCACCAAAGTTTGTAGAGGTATATGCATCAAAGCCCCTAAACGAAGAATAGTCTTCATCCGATAGATGCGGGTATCGCCCCAGGCTTGATCTACCATATCCATGCGCGTCAAAATATTTGAGGCCTGCTGATAAGCATCGGCGAGGTCTCCCATAAATTTCTCTGTATCAGCTTGAACATGGTGTTGTGACCTTTTCACACATCACCCCATGCCAGATGGGGACCCCCCTATTTTTGCTCCATTTTGGTCTTTTGGCTTTGGTTTTGCGTCTCTCCCTCTCTCTCTTATTTCTCTGTTCTTTTGGGGATGTTTCTGTATTTGACCTAATTGGAAATTTTGGCTAAGTCCGTAAAATTAGGGTTTTGTTCTTCAGGATAGTTTGAAGTTGAATTGAGTTGGCTAATTGACGTTTGAGCTTAACACAACAATCACAAGGCTTCCAGCAGGGTCCCATTAAATTTTCACTGTATTCCGGCAACTTGCTATTTTTAGTAAGTATTCAATTTGGGACTATTTTATCGAAATTTCGGAATTCGGTCAGCTTCGACACATTCAGAACACATCAAGCTGCTTGCACGTAAATTTTGAGCCAGATCAGACAACTTGCTATTTTTAGCAGTTCAGGCTTCAGGAGCCATTTTCAGGGGTCAAACATATGATTCTTCATTGCATGTCCGGAGATTACTTCTGGGTTTCTCGAAACCTTCGCAACGATATAACATGCAAACCGAGACGATCACTTTTAGAGTTCAGCCTTCGGAGGCTATTTTTAGGGTTTGCATGCAGAGTTCTTCAACGCATGTCCGGATACTCCTTCTGGGTTTTCCAAGAGCTTCGCAACAGTGTGACATGCAAGCAGAGAAGATCAAATTTCGAGGACTTACTATTTTTAGCCAGTGCATGCATGCAGACCAGTTTTCTGGGTTTTTCTGGGTTTCTTGAGATCCCACAGGCAATATGACATGCAAAATCATTCGGCAGTGGATGAGTCACTTTTCAGGCAGTTTCTATTTTTAGCGGGTACACTCTGGCAGCCGCCTAACACTCCAGTTCAGCAAGCAGAACGACATGCAGAAGGAACGAAGTCAAACGGAGACCGTTCGGGATACATGCAGGTCAAATTAGGGTTTCCACTTTTATAGGGGGTGAAATCCAGAAATTGTCAAAACGAAGCACCTCACCAACATCAGCACACTTCAAGGTACCTGCTGGCAAAATTTGAGCGAAATCGGAGAACTTACTATTTTTAGTAAGTCAGGGCACGGCTATAAATAGCAGGTCTGCACCCGAGGTTGGCATCAGAGCGACACTCAAGTTATCAGGGCCAGGCGTTGCAAGTTTCAAGTCAAACAGAGCTACTGAAGTCAAAAAAATCAAGGACTTACTATAAATAGCAGGTCAGGGCAGATAACTGGCAAAACGGGTTCACAAGGCAGAGAGTATCATATGGTGAAATTTTCAGGCAAAACGGAATTGAGGAAGTCAAGGAAATCAAAGACTTACTAAAAATAGAATGTGAGATCGAGGGCAGACAAAGGCATGAAAAATTTACTAAGTGTGAGAGAATGAGAGCATACCCTCTCAAATGCGCCCTCACCTTAAGAGATTAATGAAAGCCTTGAAAATTTCCTAAGGCAACAAAATGGAAGCATGCTAGTGAAAATGCGCCCTCAAGTTGTTGAAGACACTTCAAAAATATTCTAAGTCAAAAGTGAGAGCACACCCTCTCAAATGCGCCCTCAAGCAAAATTCTAAGTGTGTGAAAATTTTCCCAAGGCAAAAACAAAAGTAGAAGGTGTTAAATGCGCCCACCTTGAGAGGGAGACTATGAAAATTGTCTAAGGCAAAAACAAAAGCACAAGGGTCAAAATGCGGCCAAGGGGTCAAGAGGGTGGAAAAATGCCTAAGGCAAAAGTGGAAGCTTCAAGGTTGAAATGCGCCCAAGGTTATTGGAGGCTAAAGAAACGCCTAAGGCAAAAGTGGAAGTTGACATGGCAAAATGCGCCCTCAAGGTAAGAGGTGAAGTTTCTAAGTTAGAAAATAGAAGTAGAGGACCCTAAATGCGCCCAGCTTACAAGGCTGCAAGGAAGACATGTCAAGAGAATTTCAAGGCATGGAAAGTATCTCCTCCATAGGTGAAGTGCGCCCAGCAAGAGAAGTGATGATAAAATGTTTTCTAAGTATCAAAATGAAAGCACCAAGGGTAAAATGCGCCCCAGCTGAGAAGTGAGTTGAAAGAGATTTGCTAAGGCGTGGAAAACTGCAGCACATGGCCTCAAAGGCGCCCTTGACTTGAGGTGAGGGAGCTTAAAAAAGTTCTAAGTATGAAAATTGCAGCACACCCCATAGAATGCGCCCAAGGGGGATGAGGACTTGTAAAAGCTTCTAAGGCATTGAAAGTAGAAGCTAGAAGGCTGAAATGCGCCCAGCCAAGGTTAATGAGGTAAAGACATTTCTAAGTAAAGAGAAATGGAAGTCCCCCCCTTCGAAATGCGCCCAAGTTAATGATACCAAGCAAAAGATGTTAAGGCGTGAGAAACTAAAGCTTGCCTGGCTAAATGCGCCCAAGCAAGGAACATGACTTGAAAATATTTCTAATGAAGGAAGCCTACCTCAAATGCGCCAAAGGAGGTGAAGGGATAGTGAAGGCCTTGAGGAAATTGTCTAAGACGTGGAAAATAGAAGTTGAGAGGGCTAAGTGCGCCCACCTTGAGTGAATGTTTGAAAAATTTCTAAGGCATAAACATGAAAGTGCAAGATGCTAAATGCGCCCAAGGTGTTGAAAGGACAAAAACGTCTAAGGCATTATATTGAAAATATAAGTTGATACATGAAAATGAGCCCTTCATGGGTAAGTTGACAAAATTTAAAAAAATTCTCTAAAGGCATTTCTAAGGCAAAGTGAGAAATACGCCTAAGGAGGGAGGTATTGTTAAAAGCTCCAGAGACAAGATCAAATGTGCCTGGGAACGAGGGAATTCTTCAGGAAAAAAGGGAAAACGCCGAGGCATGAAAAACGAAGGCTACAAGTAAGAAGTACGCCCAGAATTAAAATGGAGTAAACCTTAGTAATTTTTATTATTTTTCAAAAATAATAAAAATTAAACTTACCCCTTCGTCTGGATACACATGGAAACGATGATTTTTGAGGGGAAATTTCTTCTGGGTATTGAACATTTTCCACTGGGAGATGATTTAAAATTGTTCCTCACCTCGCTCAAGATTTTTCGACAGATATTTTTGCCTGGCACCCGTTTAATGGATTTCCTAGGTGAAATAAAAAATAAAATCTCTAAGGCAAATACGAGAAAAGTTTCTACAAAAAAGTGCTTTGGCTTGTGATGTCAAAGTGAGCGCCTGGATTACAGTGGATGAAATTCATAAAGCAGGTAAAATTGTCTAAGGGAAAATAAAGCAACAAGGGGTCAAATACACTCACAGGGAAGAAATTTGTCTAAGGCATGGAGGAATTTGAAAATGAACTGAAGCTCGAGCATCAAGCGTTCAAATGCATCCTCAAGATGAAATATTTTCTAAGGCACAAACTCCAGGCAAGGTGATGGATACGCCCATGATGAAGGTTTGCTAGAAAAGTGATGAATTCTACCACATCCGGAGATCAATCGGTCAGAACATGGGAATTGGGTAAGTAAAGTGAATTTATATCATAAGTGTTCTGATACTCTTCTTTTGTTTTGCAGGATGAACGTTGAAGCCAAGGCATGAGGACTTGATGAAGCTAGACAACGTTGCAACTTTGGGAAGAAGAAACGACAGTGAAGATTTGGCTAAGACACTAAGAACATGATGCAAAAGAGGCAAATGCACCCAAGGCAGTGGGCTAGAGAAATGTGAAAGTCACAAGAAAGAAATGCATCCAGGAATGAAAGCAACAGGAGGACTTAACGAAGAAGAACTTTTTGCAAGGAGGGTTTGAACCAAGTGTTGTTGTGTGCTTGCCTCCTCCTAACGCAACATAATTGGCAAAGAAGAACAGTGGGAACACATTTCTGGACGAGAATCTTCTAGAAGAAGATAGTGGGCATTAATTACAGATAATGGTTCCTGCAGAGGAGTGGAGAATATTCTGTTCATTTATTACCCACTCCTCTCTGTGGCGGTTTTTAGGGCTAAAACCCTAATTAGGGCATATGTGGCCCGATCTGAGCCCTTCATTGTAATTCAATCTGAGCCGTCCGTTGGAATGGGCCAACTATAAAAGGGGCATTCCCCCTCATTTGTAACTTAGTAGACATTAGATTGAGAATAGAGAGGATAGAAGTTAGAATAGATAGAGAGATAGCTTAGAAGATAGCTTAGTTTGGAAAGGAAAGAAAACTTTCCCTTTGAAAGTTTTGTAAACGGTTGTTGTGAACACTTTTCATAATATAAAGAGTTTCATTGCATGGTGGTTCTATCTTTTGTTGTGAATAGCTAGCAAGGCCTTTTCGTCTTTCCAATTCAAATTGATAGAGTAGAATAGACTTTATTTTATGCAAGTAGTTGTTAATTGTGGAGTGTGGCGTCGTGGTTTGAGCATATCTTCTTTCATCCATACCACTAGCGGGCTTGCTGATGGTAAGTTCGCCTTGTGTGGTCAACTGGAATATCAGTACCTAACTTCGGTTGTGATTCGTGTGTTCATTTGCATCGTTGTGACGGAGTGCACATGTTGAATCACAATTTGAACATCTTATTCATCCTTTGAAGATTGCATCAGCTTTGTCAGAGTTGTCCGAAGGGAGACGAAGCGAAGTCTGGTTTGAAGATTGTTTAAGTCGATCCTCGTCCTCCACCCTTTAGGAGTAGATGGTTGCATCTCTAATCCTTATATCCTTTTACATTCAGCATTATCCGGTTAGTTTAAGAACCCGAGCGTCATTGACAAATCTCCTGAAATTTGAGAATCCTTTCTTCTGAATGAGCAACTCACGTAAGTCCCCTTGAAATAACCAGCATATTCACATCAACCAACTGAGTCTATTCGCAATAAAAGGAACCTTGGAGTTGAACGCATGAACTTTCACGCAATCTTAGCATGCGGAATACTTTGATCAAGAGGGAATAGAATGACCGTTGGGCATTTTTATTCTATGTTGATGTCATCATAAAAAACACGTCCAACACATGGCGGACCCATTTGTCCGCCTCTATCTCCATCTTCTTTAGGTCTTCTAAGCCAATAACCGACTCCCTCAGAAGCTCAGGTGGGGGTTTTACAGTTGAGTCTGTTGGCTCACCTGGACACGCTAGACTTTGCACATATCCAATCAAGGTTTTGTGCTCTCTTTAACTTCTTATACTTCCCTTATGTTCTGAGCAACTGATCCTTCAGCGCCTGATAGGAGTTATCAAACTCCTTGACAATTTGGGCTCCCGTAGGATGACCCAACTCTACGGTGGTGATCACATAGTTCTCGGGCCTCTCCTCGGCTCGATCATACTCCTCCCTTGGGACAGCAACTTGGAGTGTGCGGGAGCCTGACTTGTCAGTCGAAATCTTCAAGAATTTTTTGGCTCTTTTTTTTTCTGGAGGCTTGCTAATTCTTCTAAGGAACTCCTCCATCTCGACAGCTGGATCTGTATCATCGTCAGGCTCTCTTCTCATTCTCTCCGTGAGCCAATCCGGCACTGTCTGTTGTGGATTGCAAATGACGAGGGGCTGCTCTTCTGTTGCCTCCACCTCGTGTACTTCTTCTCTTCTTGCACTGTTCTATTCGGGCTCATCATCTTCCACGAGCTGCGTATCTCCTGACCCTTGGGTCCCCTGTTTTGTGTTTTCCTCTTCCTCCAATGTCATGTCCAACATCTGTTGGAAACGAGCGTCAGCCACTGTTTCCTCTTCTTCCTCTTGTCGGCTAGCCCTAAATGCACTGACGCTTATACTATCTGATTCTCGGATGTTGGGTTGATCCACCTCCTCAAGCTCCCGCTCTTCACCCAATCCTGCCCTCTGATCAGCAAATAATGAAATCACTCTCAAACTCGAAGACTGAGTTTGTGAGTGCATAGGTGATGCTTGTTCCATCCTCAACGGTATCGGCTGGGTTGGTACTTCTACTTGTGCTTCCGGTGTTTGAGCAACCTGTTTTCCCCTTCTCACCGATAGCGGCCTTGGGTCACCCATCAAGCTATAAGTAAGGGCGATCGATCTGCTCTTAAGTCTGCATACATGTCTATCGACCCAAGCTCTTGTGAAAGTCAACACCGGAATAGAGAGCGTGTCCAAGTCCATGATTTCTGGCTCGGACCAATCAGGTGGTGGGACCGGAGTATCCCTGACTGAACCATAGTCGGGCTGTATAACGTTGACATCCTCTTCCACCTGGTCGGGAACTGGGATGATCTCACATTCCCTGATCAATTTGAGGGGAAGCCTAGAAAACATCCTTTTCCTTATTTCAACCTCATCAATAGCATTTGCCCAAAAGTCTTCAATGTGGGCCTTGTGTCGGTACTCAACGTTCTGTATCATTCGGATGTTTCTGTAAGGATCGAAATCCTGTCTGCCTGTGTGATACGATAGATGATAGAATTGCAGCTCATCCTCTGCCTCTCGAGCTGCCTGCAAGGAGGGACACACCTCAGTGGAATTTCCCATGGCAATAGGAAAGTCAAGTCCACCCTTCTTCTTCTTTTTCTGAATCTTATCATAGGCGATCAATTGCCTAGATATTTCCAGCATTATAATGTGATCGATGGGGTACCTCGGTAGCCGGTATGGATACGAAGTGAACCCCTGCAGCCTAATGTAAGTGAATTTCGGAAATTGGATGAGCCAATATCCGTATTCCTCTATCAATGCTTGTGCCTCTTTGGATATTCTTTGCTGCGTTCTCCGCTGAAGGGTCCTCGTGATGTGCATTGTGAATGCATCATTAGCCCGTTTGTAACTGGCAGGGTTGGTTAGATGTAACTGCGTGCAGGCCTCATGGATTTTGAACTGATCAGGTGCACAGCCTATTGGCTCCTTGTATGTAATCCCTCGGTACTTGGTCATTCTTGCCAGCACATATATCACATACGAGCTCATGTAAAAGGTTTTCGTCCCCCTCAGGCTCCTGAACTGTTCATCTATGTTATCACTGATCATTCTTGCCCAGTCAACACACTCCTTTCCCTCCAAGATGATCTCGATGAAGTAGAACATCCAAGGGTGGAAGAAGTAGGCCTGTGCACTCCCATTTATTCGGCTCAACATCATCATCAAGTCGCAGTATTCCTGTTTCACATCTTCGGCAATTATCTGCTTTGGGAGTCTAGTGCGAGGTGGCTTTGTCTTTTGCATCCAAACTCTGTTGATGACCACAGCAACCCTCTCGAAGGAGGTGGAGTACATTTTATCCGCCCTCTCCTTTGATCTGTACAGCATCTTTTCGGTAGTAGGAATCCCAAATGCCTCTCCGATGGCATCTGGTGTGAAGTTGGCAAGCAATTTGCCATCCGGCGAGACAATGGTTCTACGCTCCGACTTGTAGTAGTTCGCACACTCCATGATTAGCCACGAGCACTGAATTGCTGGTGGAAAACCAGCGGTTGCGTAGATACCACTCTTCATGATGTTATGTGCCATGACTGACGGTTGATGGCCTCCCAGTCCGTACATCCTAGACTTGAGTGCATTTAGATTAAACGACCCGAGGTTGGTGTCACTTAATCCTGCCAACCTTGAAACAATTGCCGATTGTGGGAGAAATGACTTGGCGAGCCTTTTGATCATTGCCTATCGGAATGAGTTAGCCTTGCCCATTTCAGTGTTTGCAGCTCTGCCTGCAGCTCTGCTTGTTCCTGCAACATCCTTTGCTCTGGCCATCTGCGAAATAGAATAAAATAACAATAAGTTAGATTGCAGATTTTTTTTAAAAAATAAAACAATTTTGAGACGGCTGCGGATATGGAGTTAGCTTTTGAAAATGAAGTCTCTCAGCATAAATTTCTAACTCCAAACCTCAAACTGTATGAAAAAATCTGAGCTCAAAAACTTCAGCAACTTGAAGAATGAAGAGATCACTGTTAGTGTGGAAATTCAAACTTCTTCTCAACTCCAACAGCAACTAACTTTTAGCAGCTTGAATAAATAAAATCTGCAGCAACTCCAAGAACTCTCGTGCAACTTCGAAAATGATTTCAACAACCTTAACTCTCAGCAGTTTGAAAATAAAATCTCCAACAACTTCGAGAACCTTTGCAACTTCAAAAATCTGTAGCAACTTCAACTTTCAGCAATCCGGAAATATCTCTCCAGCAACTGCAGTATATGATTTCGAAATTTGCAGCAACACCCTCTCAGCTCTTTGAGAATTAAAATCTTTAGCAACTTCGCTCTTAGAAGAATAAAATCCAACCTCACTCTCAGCAACTTCGAAAAAGATTTTGATTTCTCACAAAATTCTTCACTTCAGCAATTCCAAGCTCTTCAAAACGTGTGAAGAAATGAAAGAAATGAAGTTGTTTAAATAACCCTTCGCGAAGAATCCTGCTGAGTAGTGTTGGGGCTATTTTTAGTACCTTCATCAATTCTCCACTCTCTCCGTTCGACATCTTCCATTTCAGGCACAGTAGTGGGCTAGTCGCCAGCCAGTCATTATGGCAGTTGCCATTAATGAAGATTCTTTCTTCTTCAAATTTTGAATTTTCCTTTCTAGTCTGCCAGTTAACTGCTGGTAATTAAACAACTCGCAAGAAAATCACTCTGATTTGCTTGAGAACTCCATTTAAAATTCTTGCCACGCTTGATTAAATTCAACTTGAAGATTTCATGGGAGATTTAAAAATTATTTCCCTCTCGCTTAAATATCCACCATTTGAATTATCAAATTTGCCTTAGAAAATTTAAATCCCCTCTTTTAAAATAATTCAATTTGCTGACAAAAATCACTCGCTCGCTCCGATTAATCCACCCTTCGAGATTTAATTTCCCTTAGGAAAATAATCTAGTCAAAACGAATTTCCTCTGAAAATATCAAAATCTCCCTTAGGAAAATAATTTTAAAATTTCTCGACCCATGGGTGTATTTTAAAGTGGTTCATTTGATTTTCCACTTGACCCATGGAGAATATATCAGTTGCTTCCGCCTTGGAAATAAAACTTCGTCACTGTGTCCACTTCATTTAAATGTCCCTGGAAATTTTTTTTTTAAAATTCATCAAGTCATCTTTTCATGCCAAGGGCGTGTTTTTCCCTAGTGAAATGTTATTTCACTTAGAAAATATTTCTAACATTTTCTCTACCATAGGCGTATATTTTTGATGAAATACTTATTTCATTTAGAAAAATTTCTCACTTTACACCTCTGGCACCCTTGACCCCCTTAGCATTTTATTTAAAAAAATCTCCATGGCTTAGAAAAATTTCTCTTCCTTCCTTGGGCGTATTTTATCTCATTCAAATTTAAATTCTACCCCCTAGGAATTCCTCCACTTCATTATCTAGATTGGGCGCATTTGGGGTGGCAAGCTTTTATTTTTCCACACTTATAAATTTTTACGCCTTAGACTCTTTAAAATTTCATCAACCTCTTCAAGGGCACATTTCACATGGCCCACTTTGACTTGAGGGCGCATTTAGCCATGAGAGCTTTCAATCTTTAATGCCTTAGCATTTTTTTTTTTTTTTCACGCCTTAGACTTTTTCAGCAAACTCCTAACTCTTCTTGGGCGCAAATACTACCTCAAGCTTTCACTTTTTGCCTTAGGCATTTTTGATAAATTCATCTTGGCTGGGCACATTTAGGGTGGCAAGCTCTTGTTTGAGGGCGCATTTCAATGTCCCTACTTCCACTTCATGCCTTAGGCATTTTTAGACTTCCAATAACCTTGGGCGCATTTCCTTAGTGAAGCTTTGATCTTTATCATGGGCGCATTTGAGAGGTGAGACTTTGATTCTTCATCATGGGCGCATTTCACTAGGGGAACTTCCATTTTTTTGCCTTAGGAGATTTTGATGTCATTTCTCTTTGACTTGAGGGTGCATTTTGCCTAGGCAGCCTCTGTTTCCAATGCCTTAGAATATTTCCTCAAGGCTCTTCCATGGTGGGCGCATTTTGACTAGCTCACTTTCATCTTATGCCTTAGGCGTTTTACTAATCACCACCTTCCTTGGGCGCAAATAGCATGGTGGGCTTCAAGATAAGGGCGCAAATAAAGGTGGTTGCTTTCATTTCAATGCCTTAGGCATTTTTAGACTTCCTTTCCCTTTCTCGGAGGTGGGTGCATTTTCATTAGGCAACTTTCATTTTCTAGACTTAGAAATTTTTATTCATACCTTTGCCTACCTTCGTCTTCACCGTCTATTTTGGGCAAGTCAGGCTATTTTTAGAAAGTCCCTTGATTTTCGACCCCTATAGCTCCGTTTTGCTTGAAAATTTCACCATATGATACTCTCTGCCTTGTGAACCTGTTTTGCCAGTCCTCTGCCCTGACCTGCTATTTATAGCCACCTGCTATTTATAGTAAGTTTCAAAGTTGCCTATCTTTAGTAGCTCCGTTTGACCTGAAACTTGCTATGCCCGATCCTAATAACTTGAGTGTCGCTCTGATGCCAACCTCAGGTGCAGACCTGCTATTTATAGCCGTGCCCTGACTTACTAAAAATAGTAAGTTCTCCAATTCTGCTCAAATTTTGCCAGCAGGTGCCTTGAAGTATGTTGACATTGGTGGGGTGCTTCGTTCTGGCAATTTCTGGATTTTACCCCCTAAAAAAGTGGAAACCCTAATTTGACTTGCATGTATCCAGAAAGGTCTCTGTTTGACTTTGTTTCTTCTGCATGTCATTATGTACGCTGAACTGAAGTGTTGGGTGGCCGGGGTGAAACTGCTATTTATAGAAACTTCCTGAAAAGTGACTCATCCACTGTCGGATGATTTTGCATGTCATATCGCCTGTGGGATCTCAAGAAACCCAGAAAAACCCAGAAAACTGGTCTGCATGCGGGCACTGGCCACAAATAGTAAGTCCTCGAAACTTGATCTTCTCTGCTTGCATGTCACACTGTTGCGAAGCTCTCGAAAAACCCAGAAGGAAAATCCGGACGTGCGTTAGAGAATTCTGCATGCAAACCCTAAAAATAGCCTCCGAACCCTGAACTCTGAAAGTGATCGTCTCGGTTTGCATGTTATATCGTTGCGAAGGTTTCGAGAAACCCAGAAGTAATCTCCGGACATGCAATGAAGAATCATATGTTTGACCCCTGAAAATGGCTCCTGAAGCCTGAACTGCTAAAAATAGCAAGTTGTCTGATCTAGCTCAAAATTTATGTGCAAGCAGCTTGATGTGTTCCGAATGTGTCGAAGTTGACAGAATTCCAAAATCCTACTGAAACAGTCCCCAATTGAGTACTTACTATAAATAGTAAGTTGTCAGAATTCGATAAAAATTCAGTGAGACTTTGCTGGAAGCCTTGTGATTGTTGTACTAAGCTCAGATTCCAATTTGATAACTTGGTTTGACCTTAAAAAGCCTGAAGGATAAAAAACCCTAATTCCACAGACTTAATCAATACTTTAACCTGCATCAAACAATGGGACATCCCCGAAAAGACAGAAGGACCACACAGAGAGAGAGACGCAAAGCCAAAAGACCAGAATGGAGCAAAAATTAGGGGGTCCCCATCTTGGATGGGGTGATGTGTGAAAAAGGTCACAACAACGCCCTTCTTACTACTAACTGGAAGCTATAGTAAACTTAAAAGAATACTTACAAAATGTACACTGTACTCATGAAATGAGGGGGGTGTGTTACATTCATACTTCTCTCTTTTTTCAGAGAAGCTGTTTACAATGCTTCATGATGAAAAGCTTTAGATCTGAACAACTTAAACTTAAACAACAACAGTAATGCCAATATTTCTATTTTGACAAAGCACGGCTTAGAAATACCAGGTATGATTGATAATAACAAAAGGTAAAAGGAATAGGGAAGGCTCACGAAGGCACAAATTCGTTCCGTAGCCCTTTCAATGTTGAATCCGGTAGAAGTATCGTTCATTGTATTAGAAGCACAAAGTCTTCTTAGACACAATGATTGCTCGAACAACATGAACGATTACAAGCACAAAGTATTGTAGATCCTTCAACAAAAATCTTCAAACATAAACAAATCCAAACGATAAATATAACACTTAGTTTACATCAACCACTTGAAGCCCTTTCAATCTCATACACAAATTACTACTGATATAATCAACACACAAAACGATCGATTCCAACACAAAGTCTGGCATGCAATCCTCTTCTTTATTGATTAGATCTGAATTCACAATATTGAACACAAAGTCTCAATGCTTGATTCAAAAGAGCAGCACTTCGTTGCAAAATCTCAAAAGGTCCATATTACAAAAGAAATCCCTCTTATTTATAGGAAGGGGGGAAGAGAAAAATTAGGGAATCAGATGAGTAAAAATAGGAAACCCTAATCTAACTGAGTGTAATTTATTTCTACGTAATCGCACCTCATATTTTGGTGCAATTATGTTTTACAAAAAGACACCTAAGGTGTCAAAAACTATTTACAAGATGCATAAAGAGAAGCATCACAATGTTCAACACTGGGAGATCAGGAATCTTCATGGTTCCTTGCTTGGGCACGGAGTCTTCATATTTCTTCTGGGTCTCCTGCATGAACGCATCATCTGGGCTGACTGTGTAATCAACAAGGGTGTGAACTCTTGTGATCGATCTTCTAGCGGATGAATGGATTTTCTTGCACCTGTGAAGATGCATCTTGATATTATCAAGTGTCAATCATATATCGCAAATGACATGTATTGAGGCTTTTGAAAAACTGGCATCCTCAACTTGCAACATGACTTCTTTGTAGATCTGGGATAGTTCACTGAATCAGAAAATGTCACCTTCGAGATCACTTGATGAAATTTGGAAAGAAATTGCAAGGGTGGTGAATCAACAGGCGTTACCAGAAAAAGGAGCATTGGGAAGCATGAAGCGAGTAAACAATGTTGAGCAAGCATGAAAAGAGGAACTAGGCACGGAAAATGATGTGGGAGTGGAGAAATATGGTTCGAAGCGAAAATGGAGTGGTTTGGAAGTGTTTAAGGAAAAAACTGCCAAAAGTGTAATGGCACTGAAAATCAACGCCCTTGCACTTTATGTGTAAGTTTGGCAAAAAGTATGTCAGGGCGCTGAAAATCAGCACCCTGGCACTTGGGCTCAACACTTAGTGAAAAAATGGGAAAAGTGTACTTGAGTCAAAAATCACTGCTCTGGTCATTTTTGACTAAGTCTGGAAACGGTGCACTTGAGTCAAAAATCACCGCTTTGGTCATTTTTTACTAAGTCTAAAAATGGTGCACTTGAGTCAAAAATCACCGCTCTAGTCATTTTTTACTAAGTTTGGAAATGGTGCACTTGAGTCAAAAATCACCGCTCTGGTCATTTTTGACTAAGTCTGGAAATGGTGCACTTGAGTCAAAAATCACCTCTTTGGTCATTTTTGACTAAGTCTGGAAATGGTGCACTTGAGTCAAAAATCACCACTCTGGTCATTTTTGACTAAGTCTGGAAACGGTGCACTTGAGTCAAAAATCACCGCTTTGGTCATTTTTCACTAAGTCTAGAAACGGTGCACTTGAGTCAAAAATCACCGCTCTAGTCATTTTTTACTAAGTCTGAAAATTTGGTGTAAGGGCAGAAAAAATCAACGCCCTTGCACCAAGTCATCATTCACTTAGGTGCAGTGGCGCTAAAAAACCCCGCCCTTGCACTTTCAACACTTAGAATTTTT
>CM021106.1:502866766-502950500 GCA_007115665.2 Sequoiadendron giganteum
ACTGAAGTCAAAAAAATCAAGGACTTACTATAAATAGCAGGTCAGGGCAGATAACTGGCAAAACGGGTTCACAAGGCAGAGAGTATCATATGGTGAAATTTTCAGGCAAAACGGAATTGAGGAAGTCAAGGAAATCAAAGACTTACTAAAAATAGAATGTGAGATCGAGGGCAGACAAAGGCATGAAAAATTTACTAAGTGTGAGAGAATGAGAGCATACCCTCTCAAATGCGCCCTCACCTTAAGAGATTAATGAAAGCCTTGAAAATTTCCTAAGGCAACAAAATGGAAGCATGCTAGTGAAAATGCGCCCTCAAGTTGTTGAACACACTTCAAAAATATTCTAAGTCAAAAGTGAGAGCACACCCTCTCAAATGCGCCCTCAAGCAAAATTCTAAGTGTGAAAATTTTCCCAAGGCAAAAACAAAAGTAGGTGTTAAATGCGCCCACCTTGAGAGGGAGACTATGAAAATTGTCTAAGGCAAAAACAAAAGCACAAGGGTCAAAATGCGTCCAAGGGGTCAAGAGGGTGGAAAACGCCTAAGGCAAAAGTGGAAGCTTCAAGGTTGAAATGCACCCAGCAAGTGTTGAGGGATGATGTAAAAAAAAAAAACGCCTAAGGCAAAAGTGGAAGTTGACATGGCAAAATGCGCCCTCAAGGTAAGAGGTGAAGTTTCTAAGTTAGAAAATAGAAGTAGAGGACCCTAAATGCGCCCAGCTTACAAGGCTGCAAGGAAGACATGTCAAGAGAATTTCAAGGCATGGAAAGTATCTCCTCCATAGGTGAAGTGCGCCCAGCAAGAGAAGTGATGATAAAATGTTTTCTAAGTATCAAAATGAAAGCACCAAGGGTAAAATGCGCCCCAGTTGAGAAGTGAGTTGAAAGAGATTTGCTAAGGCGTGGAAAACTACAGCACATGGCCTCAAAGGCGCCCTTGACTTGAGGTGAGGGAGCTTAAAAAAGTTCTAAGTATGAAAATTGCAGCACACCCCATAGAATGAAGCCAAGGCATGAGGACTTGTAAAAGCTTCTAAGGCATTGAAAGTAGAAGCTAGAAGGCTGAAATGCGCCCAGCCAAGGTTAATGAGGTAAAGACATTTCTAAGTAAAGAGAAATGGAAGTCCCCCCTTCAAAATGCGCCCAAGTTAATGATACCAAGCAAAAGATGTTAAGGCGTGAGAAACTAAAGCTTGCCTGGCTAAATGTGCCCAAGCAAGGAACATGACTTGAAAATATTTCTAATGAAGGAAGCCTACCTCAAATGCGCCAAAGGAGGTGAAGGGATAGTGAAGGCCTTGAGGAAATTGTCTAAGACGTGGAAAATAGAAGTTGAGAGGGCTAAGTGCGCCCACCTTGAGTGAATGTTTGAAAATTTTCTAAGGCATAAACATGAAAGTGCAAGATGCTAAATGCGCCCAAGGTGTTGAAAGGACAAAAACGTCTAAGGCATTATATTGAAAATATAAGTTGATACATGAAAATGAGCCCTTCATGGGTAAGTTGACAAAATTTAAAAAAATTCTCTAAAGGCATTTCTAAGGCAAAGTGAGAAATACGCCTAAGGAGGGAGGTATTGTTAAAAGGTCCAGAGACAAGATCAAATGTGCCTGGGAACGAGGGAATTCTTCAAGAAAAAAGGGAAAACGCCGAGGCATGAAAAACGAAGGCTACAAGTAAGAAGTACGCCCAAAATTAAAATGGAGTAAACCTTAGTAATTTTTATTATTTTTCAAAAATAATAAAAATTAAACTTACCCCTTCGTCTGGATACACATGGAAACGATGATTTTTGAGGGGAAATTTCTTCTGGGTATTGAACATTTTCCACTGGGAGATGATTTAAAATTGTTCCTCACCTCGCTCAAGATTTTTCGACAGATATTTTTGCCTGGCACCCGTTTAATGGATTTCCTAGGTGAAATAAAAAATAAAATCTCTAAGGCAAATACGAGAAAAGTTTCTACAAAAAGTGCTTTGGCTTGTGATGTCAAAGTGAGTGCCTGGATTACAGTGGATGAAATTCATAAAGCAGGTAAAATTGTCTAAGGGAAAATAAAGCAACAAGGGGTCAAATACACTCACAGGGAAGAAATTTGTCTAAGGCATGGAGGAATTTGAAAATGAACTGAAGCTCGAGCATCAAGCGTTCAAATACATCCTCAAGATGAAATATTTTCTAAGGCACAAACTCCAGGCAAGGTGATGGATACGCCCATGATGAAGGTTTGCTAGAAAAGTGATGAATTCTACCACATCCGGAGATCAATCGGTCAGAACATGGGAATTGGGTAAGTAAAGTGAATTTATATCATAAGTGTTCTGATACTCTTCTTTTGTTTTGCAGGATGAACGTTGAAGCCAAGGCATGAGGACTTGATGAAGCTAGACAACGTTGCAACTTTGGGAAGAAGAAATGACAGTGAAGATTTGGCTAAGACACTAAGAACATGATGCAAAAGAGGCAAATGCACCCAAGGCAGTGGGCTAGAGAAATGTGAAGTCACAAGAAAGAAATGCATCCAGGAATGAAAGCAACAGGAGGACTTAACAAAGAAGAACTTTTTGCAAGGAGGGTTTGAACCAAGTGTTGTTGTGTGCTTGCCTCCTCTTAACGCAACATAATTGGCAAAGAAGAATAGTGGGAACACGTTTCTGGACGAGAATCTTCTAGAAGAAGATAGTGGGCATTAATTACAGATAATGGTTCCTGCAGAGGAGTGGAGAATATTCTGTTCATTTATTACCCACTCCTCTCTGTGGCGGTTTTTAGGGCTAAAACCCTAATTAGGGCATATGTGGCCCGATCTGAGCCCTTCATTGTAATTCAATCTGAGCCGTCCGTTGGACTGGGCCAACTATAAAAGGGGCATTCCCCCTCATTTGTAACTTAGTAGACATTAGATTGAGAATAGAGAGGATAGAAGTTAGAATAGATAGAGAGATAGCTTAGAAGATAGCTTAGTTTGGAAAGGAAAGAAAACTTTCCCTTTGAAAGTTTTGGAAACGGTTGTTGTGAACACTTTTCATAATATAAAGAGTTTCATTGCATGGTGGTTCTATCTTTTGTTGTGAATAGCTAGCAAGGCCTTTTCGTCTTTCCAATTCAAATTGATAGAGTAGAATAGACTTTATTTTATGCAAGTAGTTGTTAATTGTGGAGTGTGGCGTCGTGGTTTGAGCATATCTTCTTTCTTCCATACCACTAGCGGGCTTGCTGATGGTAAGTTCGCCTTGTGTGGTCAACTGGAATATCAGTACCTAACTTCGGTTGTGATTCGTGTGTTCATTTGCATCGTTGTGACGGAGTGCACATGTTGAATCACAATTTGAACATCGTATTCATCCTTTGAAGATTGCATCAGCTTTGTCAAAGTTGTCTGAAAGGAGACGAAGCGAAGTCTGGTTTGAAGATTGTTTAAGTCGATCCTCGTCCTCCACCCTTTAGGAGTAGATGGTTGCATCTCTAATCCTTATATCCTTTTACATTCAGCATTATCCGGTTAGTTTAAGAACCCGAGCATCATTGACAAATCTCCTGAAATTTGAGAATCCTTTCTTCTGAATGAGCAACTCACGTAAGTCCCCTTGAAATAACCAGCATATTCACATCAACCAACTGAGTCTATTCGCAATAAAAGGAACCTTGGGGTTGAATGCATGAACTTTCACGCAATCTTAGCATGCGGAATACTTTGATCAAGAGGGAATAGAATGACCGTTAGGCATTTTTATTCTGTGTTGATGTCGTCATAAAACATCGCCAATACACATGGTCAATTCCATTTGTCCGCTTCTCTATCTCCATCTTCTTTAGGTCTTGCCAATAACCGACTTCTGTAAGCTCGGGGTTCTACTCCATTGGTCTGGTCGTTCGGACGCGCTAGACTTTGCACATATCCAATCAATGTTTTGTGCTCCTTCTTCAATTTCTTATACTTCCCTTCTGTTCTGAGCAACTGGTCTTTCAGCGCCTGATAGGAGTTATCAAACTCCTCGACAATTTGGGCTCCCGTAGGACGACCCAACTCTACGGTGGTGATCACATAGTTTTCGGGCCTCTCCTCGGCTCGATCATATTCCTCCCTTGGGACAGCAACTTGGAGTGTGCAGGAGCCTGACTTGTCAGTCGAAATCTTCGAGAATTTTTTGGCTCTCTTCTTTTCTGGCAGCGCACTAATTCTTCTGAGGAACTCCTCCATCTCGACAGCTGGATCCGTATCATTCTCAGGCTCTCTTCTCATTCTCTCCGTGAGCCAATCCGGCACTGTCTGCTGTGGATTGCAAATGAAGAGGGGCTGCTCCTTTGTTGCCTCCACCTCGTGTACTTCTTCCCTTCTTGCACTGTTCTGCTCGGGCTCATCATCTTCCACGAGCTGCGTATCTCCTGACCCTTGGGTCCCCTGTTCTGTGTTTTCCTCTTCCTCCAATGTCCTGTCCAACATATGCTGGAAACGAGTGTCGGCCACCGTTTCCTCTTCTTCCTCTTGTCAACCAGCCCTAGATGCACTGATGCTTATACTATCTGATTCTCGGATGTTGGGTTGATCCACCTTCTCAAGCTCCCGCTCTTCACCCAATCCTACCCTCTGATCAGCAAATAATGAAATCACTCTCAAACTCGAAGATTGAGTTTGTGAGTGTATAGGTGATGCTTGTTCCATCCTCAACGGTATCGGCTGGGTTGGTACTTCTACTTGTGCTTCCGGTGTTTGAGCAACCTGTTTTCCCCTTCTCACTGATAGCGGCCTTGGGTCACCCATCAAGTTATAAGTAAGGGTGATCGATCTGCTCTTAAGTCTGCATACATGTCTATCGACCCAAGCTCTTGTGAAAGTCAACACCGGAATAGAGAGTGTGTCCAAGTCCATGATTTCTGGCTCGGACCAATCAGGTGGTGGGACCGGAGTATCCCTGACTAAACCATAGTCGGGCTGTATAACGTTGACATCCTCTTCCACCTAGTCGGGAACTGGGATGATCTCACATTCCCTGATCAATTTGAGGGGAAGCCTAGAAAACATCCTTTTCCTTATTTCAACCTCATCAACAGCATTTGCCCAAAAGTCCTCGATGTGGGCCTTGTGCCGGTACTCAACGTGCTGTATCATTCAGATGTTTCTGTAAGGATCGAAATCCTGTCTGCCTGTGTGATACGATAGATGATAGAATTGCAGCTCATCCTCTGCCTCTCGAGCTGCCTGCAAGGAGGGACACACCTCAGTGGAATTTCCCATGGCAATAGGAAAGTCAAGTCCACCCTTCTTTTTCTTCTTCTGAATCTTATCATAGGCGATCAATTGCCTAGATATTTCCAGCATTATAATGTGATCAGTGGGGTACCTCAGTAGCCGGTATGGATACGAAGTGAACCCCTGCAGCCTAATGTAAGTGAATTTCGGAAATTGGATGAGCCAATATCCGTATTCCTCGATCAATGCTTGTGCCTCTTTGGATATTCTTTGTTGCGTTCTCCGCTAAAGGGTCCTTGTGATGTGCATTGTGAATGCATCATTAGCCCGTTTGTAACTGGCAAGGTTAGTTAGATGCAACTGTGTGCAGGCCTCATGGATTTTGAACTGATCAGGTGCACAGCCTATTGGCTCCTTGTATGTAATCCCTCGGTACTTGGTCATTCTTGCCAGCATATATATCACATACGAGCTCATGTAAAAGGTTTTCGTCCCCCTCAGGCTCCTGAACTGTTCATCTATGTTATCACTGATCATTCTTACCCAGTCAACACACTCCTTTCCCTCCAAGATGATCTCGATGAAGTAGAACATCCAAGGCTCGAAGAAGTAGGCCTGTGCACTCCCATTTATTCGGCTCAGCATCATCATCAAGTCGCAGTATTCCTGTTTCACATCTTCGGCAATTATCTACTTTGGGAGTCTAGTGCGAGGTGGCTTTGGCTTTTGCATCCAAACTCTATTGACGACCGCAGCAACCCTCTCGAAGGAGGTGGAGTACATTTTATCCGCCCTCTCCTTTGATCTGTACAGCATCTTTTCGGCAGTAGGAATCCCAAATGCCTCTCTAATGGCATCTGGCGTGAAGTTGGCAAGCAATTTGCCATCCGGCGAGACAATGGTTCTACGCTCCGACTTGTATTAGTTTGCACACTCCATGATTAGCTTCGGGCACTGAATTGTTGGTGGAAAACCAGCAGCTGCGTAGATACCACTCTTCATGATGTTATGTGCCGTGACTGACGGTTGATGGCCTCCCAGTCCGTACATCCTAGACTTGAGTGCATTTAGATTAAACAACCCAAGGTTGGTGTCACTTAATCCTGCCAACCTTGAAACAATTGCCGATTTTGGAAGAAATGACTTGGCGAGCCTTTTGATCATTGCCTACCGGGATGAGTTAGCCTTGCCCGTTTCAGTGTTTGCAACCCTACCTGCAGCTCTGCTTGTTCCTGCAACATCCCTTGCTCCGGCCATCTACGAAATAGAATAAAATAACAATAAGTTAGATTGCAGATTTTTTTTATAAAATAAAACAATTTTGAGACGACTGCGGATATGGAGTTAGCTTTTGAAAATGAAGTCTCTCAGCATAAATTTCTAACTCCAAACCTCAAACTGTATGAAAAAATCTGAGCTCAAAAACTTCAGCAACTTGAAGAATGAAGAGATCACTGTTAGTGTGGAAATTCAAACTTCTTCTCAACTCCAACAGCAACTAACTTTTAGCAGCTTGAATAAATAAAATCTGCAGCAACTCCAAGAACTCTCGTGCAACTTCGAAAATGATTTCAACAACCTTAACTCTCAGCAGTTTGAAAATAAAATCTCCAACAACTTCGAGAACCTTTGCAACTTCAAAAATCTGTAGCAACTTCAACTTTCAGCAATCCGGAAATATCTCTCCAGCAACTGCAGTATATGATTTCGAAATTTGCAGCAACACCCTCTCAGCTCTTTGAGAATTAAAATCTTTAGCAACTTCGCTCTTAGAAGAATAAAATCCAACCTCACTCTCAGCAACTTCGAAAAAGATTTTGATTTCTCACAAAATTCTTCACTTCAGCAATTCCAAGCTCTTCAAAACGTGTGAAGAAATGAAAGAAATGAAGTTGTTTAAATAACCCTTCGCGAAGAATCCTGCTGAGTAGTGTTGGGGCTATTTTTAGTACCTTCATCAATTCTCCACTCTCTCCGTTCGACATCTTCCATTTCAGGCACAGTAGTGGGCTAGTCGCCAGCCAGTCATTATGGCAGTTGCCATTAATGAAGATTCTTTCTTCTTCAAATTTTGAATTTTCCTTTCTAGTCTGCCAGTTAACTGCTGGTAATTAAACAACTCGCAAGAAAATCACTCTGATTTGCTTGAGAACTCCATTTAAAATTCTTGCCACGCTTGATTAAATTCAACTTGAAGATTTCATGGGAGATTTAAAAATTATTTCCCTCTCGCTTAAATATCCACCATTTGAATTATCAAATTTGCCTTAGAAAATTTAAATCCCCTCTTTTAAAATAATTCAATTTGCTGACAAAAATCACTCGCTCGCTCCGATTAATCCACCCTTCGAGATTTAATTTCCCTTAGGAAAATAATCTAGTCAAAACGAATTTCCTCTGAAAATATCAAAATCTCCCTTAGGAAAATAATTTTAAAATTTCTCGACCCATGGGTGTATTTTAAAGTGGTTCATTTGATTTTCCACTTGACCCATGGAGAATATATCAGTTGCTTCCGCCTTGGAAATAAAACTTCGTCACTGTGTCCACTTCATTTAAATGTCCCTGGAAATTTTTTTTTTAAAATTCATCAAGTCATCTTTTCATGCCAAGGGCGTGTTTTTCCCTAGTGAAATGTTATTTCACTTAGAAAATATTTCTAACATTTTCTCTACCATAGGCGTATATTTTTGATGAAATACTTATTTCATTTAGAAAAATTTCTCACTTTACACCTCTGGCACCCTTGACCCCCTTAGCATTTTATTTAAAAAAATCTCCATGGCTTAGAAAAATTTCTCTTCCTTCCTTGGGCGTATTTTATCTCATTCAAATTTAAATTCTACCCCCTAGGAATTCCTCCACTTCATTATCTAGATTGGGCGCATTTGGGGTGGCAAGCTTTTATTTTTCCACACTTATAAATTTTTACGCCTTAGACTCTTTAAAATTTCATCAACCTCTTCAAGGGCACATTTCACATGGCCCACTTTGACTTGAGGGCGCATTTAGCCATGAGAGCTTTCAATCTTTAATGCCTTAGCATTTTTTTTTTTTTTTCACGCCTTAGACTTTTTCAGCAAACTCCTAACTCTTCTTGGGCGCAAATACTACCTCAAGCTTTCACTTTTTGCCTTAGGCATTTTTGATAAATTCATCTTGGCTGGGCACATTTAGGGTGGCAAGCTCTTGTTTGAGGGCGCATTTCAATGTCCCTACTTCCACTTCATGCCTTAGGCATTTTTAGACTTCCAATAACCTTGGGCGCATTTCCTTAGTGAAGCTTTGATCTTTATCATGGGCGCATTTGAGAGGTGAGACTTTGATTCTTCATCATGGGCGCATTTCACTAGGGGAACTTCCATTTTTTTGCCTTAGGAGATTTTGATGTCATTTCTCTTTGACTTGAGGGTGCATTTTGCCTAGGCAGCCTCTGTTTCCAATGCCTTAGAATATTTCCTCAAGGCTCTTCCATGGTGGGCGCATTTTGACTAGCTCACTTTCATCTTATGCCTTAGGCGTTTTACTAATCACCACCTTCCTTGGGCGCAAATAGCATGGTGGGCTTCAAGATAAGGGCGCAAATAAAGGTGGTTGCTTTCATTTCAATGCCTTAGGCATTTTTAGACTTCCTTTCCCTTTCTCGGAGGTGGGTGCATTTTCATTAGGCAACTTTCATTTTCTAGACTTAGAAATTTTTATTCATACCTTTGCCTACCTTCGTCTTCACCGTCTATTTTGGGCAAGTCAGGCTATTTTTAGAAAGTCCCTTGATTTTCGACCCCTATAGCTCCGTTTTGCTTGAAAATTTCACCATATGATACTCTCTGCCTTGTGAACCTGTTTTGCCAGTCCTCTGCCCTGACCTGCTATTTATAGCCACCTGCTATTTATAGTAAGTTTCAAAGTTGCCTATCTTTAGTAGCTCCGTTTGACCTGAAACTTGCTATGCCCGATCCTAATAACTTGAGTGTCGCTCTGATGCCAACCTCAGGTGCAGACCTGCTATTTATAGCCGTGCCCTGACTTACTAAAAATAGTAAGTTCTCCAATTCTGCTCAAATTTTGCCAGCAGGTGCCTTGAAGTATGTTGACATTGGTGGGGTGCTTCGTTCTGGCAATTTCTGGATTTTACCCCCTAAAAAAGTGGAAACCCTAATTTGACTTGCATGTATCCAGAAAGGTCTCTGTTTGACTTTGTTTCTTCTGCATGTCATTATGTACGCTGAACTGAAGTGTTGGGTGGCCGGGGTGAAACTGCTATTTATAGAAACTTCCTGAAAAGTGACTCATCCACTGTCGGATGATTTTGCATGTCATATCGCCTGTGGGATCTCAAGAAACCCAGAAAAACCCAGAAAACTGGTCTGCATGCGGGCACTGGCCACAAATAGTAAGTCCTCGAAACTTGATCTTCTCTGCTTGCATGTCACACTGTTGCGAAGCTCTCGAAAAACCCAGAAGGAAAATCCGGACGTGCGTTAGAGAATTCTGCATGCAAACCCTAAAAATAGCCTCCGAACCCTGAACTCTGAAAGTGATCGTCTCGGTTTGCATGTTATATCGTTGCGAAGGTTTCGAGAAACCCAGAAGTAATCTCCGGACATGCAATGAAGAATCATATGTTTGACCCCTGAAAATGGCTCCTGAAGCCTGAACTGCTAAAAATAGCAAGTTGTCTGATCTAGCTCAAAATTTATGTGCAAGCAGCTTGATGTGTTCCGAATGTGTCGAAGTTGACAGAATTCCAAAATCCTACTGAAACAGTCCCCAATTGAGTACTTACTATAAATAGTAAGTTGTCAGAATTCGATAAAAATTCAGTGAGACTTTGCTGGAAGCCTTGTGATTGTTGTACTAAGCTCAGATTCCAATTTGATAACTTGGTTTGACCTTAAAAAGCCTGAAGGATAAAAAACCCTAATTCCACAGACTTAATCAATACTTTAACCTGCATCAAACAATGGGACATCCCCGAAAAGACAGAAGGACCACACAGAGAGAGAGACGCAAAGCCAAAAGACCAGAATGGAGCAAAAATTAGGGGGTCCCCATCTTGGATGGGGTGATGTGTGAAAAAGGTCACAACAACGCCCTTCTTACTACTAACTGGAAGCTATAGTAAACTTAAAAGAATACTTACAAAATGTACACTGTACTCATGAAATGAGGGGGGTGTGTTACATTCATACTTCTCTCTTTTTTCAGAGAAGCTGTTTACAATGCTTCATGATGAAAAGCTTTAGATCTGAACAACTTAAACTTAAACAACAACAGTAATGCCAATATTTCTATTTTGACAAAGCACGGCTTAGAAATACCAGGTATGATTGATAATAACAAAAGGTAAAAGGAATAGGGAAGGCTCACGAAGGCACAAATTCGTTCCGTAGCCCTTTCAATGTTGAATCCGGTAGAAGTATCGTTCATTGTATTAGAAGCACAAAGTCTTCTTAGACACAATGATTGCTCGAACAACATGAACGATTACAAGCACAAAGTATTGTAGATCCTTCAACAAAAATCTTCAAACATAAACAAATCCAAACGATAAATATAACACTTAGTTTACATCAACCACTTGAAGCCCTTTCAATCTCATACACAAATTACTACTGATATAATCAACACACAAAACGATCGATTCCAACACAAAGTCTGGCATGCAATCCTCTTCTTTATTGATTAGATCTGAATTCACAATATTGAACACAAAGTCTCAATGCTTGATTCAAAAGAGCAGCACTTCGTTGCAAAATCTCAAAAGGTCCATATTACAAAAGAAATCCCTCTTATTTATAGGAAGGGGGGAAGAGAAAAATTAGGGAATCAGATGAGTAAAAATAGGAAACCCTAATCTAACTGAGTGTAATTTATTTCTACGTAATCGCACCTCATATTTTGGTGCAATTATGTTTTACAAAAAGACACCTAAGGTGTCAAAAACTATTTACAAGATGCATAAAGAGAAGCATCACAATGTTCAACACTGGGAGATCAGGAATCTTCATGGTTCCTTGCTTGGGCACGGAGTCTTCATATTTCTTCTGGGTCTCCTGCATGAACGCATCATCTGGGCTGACTGTGTAATCAACAAGGGTGTGAACTCTTGTGATCGATCTTCTAGCGGATGAATGGATTTTCTTGCACCTGTGAAGATGCATCTTGATATTATCAAGTGTCAATCATATATCGCAAATGACATGTATTGAGGCTTTTGAAAAACTGGCATCCTCAACTTGCAACATGACTTCTTTGTAGATCTGGGATAGTTCACTGAATCAGAAAATGTCACCTTCGAGATCACTTGATGAAATTTGGAAAGAAATTGCAAGGGTGGTGAATCAACAGGCGTTACCAGAAAAAGGAGCATTGGGAAGCATGAAGCGAGTAAACAATGTTGAGCAAGCATGAAAAGAGGAACTAGGCACGGAAAATGATGTGGGAGTGGAGAAATATGGTTCGAAGCGAAAATGGAGTGGTTTGGAAGTGTTTAAGGAAAAAACTGCCAAAAGTGTAATGGCACTGAAAATCAACGCCCTTGCACTTTATGTGTAAGTTTGGCAAAAAGTATGTCAGGGCGCTGAAAATCAGCACCCTGGCACTTGGGCTCAACACTTAGTGAAAAAATGGGAAAAGTGTACTTGAGTCAAAAATCACTGCTCTGGTCATTTTTGACTAAGTCTGGAAACGGTGCACTTGAGTCAAAAATCACCGCTTTGGTCATTTTTTACTAAGTCTAAAAATGGTGCACTTGAGTCAAAAATCACCGCTCTAGTCATTTTTTACTAAGTTTGGAAATGGTGCACTTGAGTCAAAAATCACCGCTCTGGTCATTTTTGACTAAGTCTGGAAATGGTGCACTTGAGTCAAAAATCACCTCTTTGGTCATTTTTGACTAAGTCTGGAAATGGTGCACTTGAGTCAAAAATCACCACTCTGGTCATTTTTGACTAAGTCTGGAAACGGTGCACTTGAGTCAAAAATCACCGCTTTGGTCATTTTTCACTAAGTCTAGAAACGGTGCACTTGAGTCAAAAATCACCGCTCTAGTCATTTTTTACTAAGTCTGAAAATTTGGTGTAAGGGCAGAAAAAATCAACGCCCTTGCACCAAGTCATCATTCACTTAGGTGCAGTGGCGCTAAAAAACCCCGCCCTTGCACTTTCAACACTTAGAATTTTTTGTTGAAAATGTTAGAGTGCTTTTTTCCAAAACATTTGCACTTTCCGCAATTTTGTGAAGTATGAACAACGAGTGTTCATGAAGATACTCGTTTTGAAGGTCTTTGTGAGAAGAACACAGAGGGATGCTCAAATGGAATATCTGAGACTTTGGAACACATTTCGAGGTGGATTAAAATCACCTCATTTTGCATGCATGAACATCATGAACCTAGGAAACGAACAAGTTTCGTAGGGGGATTATCCATGGAATGAGCATTGCTAATTTTCGTGATAACAACTGGTTCCTGTTGGGGATATTTCTTCAATCGTTATCCCAGAAATCAACTGCCTTCATCCATCCATTGGGCAACAAAGTCTAGCATGACTAACACAAAGAAAATCTACGAAAACAAGACGCAAACTTATGCAAATGCACTTATTGAAAAGGTGGAAACCTACCTAATTAAAACTAGCCATCAATGAAATCTTCTCAAATGAAACCATTCACAGGTTCAACAAAATAGCTACCTTTCCTCAATAGCTCGCAATGTCTTACATGATCATTAGCAGCTACATGTAGATGAAGTTGAGGCACTGTTTCTTGAAAGAGATTAACATGTTCAGCTACCTCTGAAAATATATCAGATATACTGCTGCTCCAGAATGAATCATTGAATTCAAATTGCTCCTGCGCATCTACAAATACATCTTTAGCTGCATTCTCAAGTTTATCTTCACGCTCAAGTACAAGTGGAACCTCTATCTTCCCATTGGCCTCCAACCAAGAAAGATGTCTTATGGTACATCCCCTCGATCGGTCAAAGATTGAATGCTCCTTATTAGTTGCTACTTGAACAACCAATTTATCAGCCATGGCAACCTCATGCTGATCGGAATGATCTCCTTCATGTGTTTTAGATGAAGATATGACTGCACTGCATACTTCAGTATGTTGTTTGCCATCTTCAGACTTGGGAAAATCTGAATTATTAATAAGAATATCCTCATCATGCCTTTGGGAAGTTCTTTTATGCAACATGTGTTCAAGCTCATGACCTTGAAAAACAAAATCATTGTCTTCAACTTGATGGAGACCTTTGTGCATGTCCATCTTTTCAGATCTCAAGACAAGATTGTCTTCATTCAGTTGAACTTCAAAAAAATGACTTTCATCTTTTTGCTTTTCATCAATGGCTATCTGAGATTGCATAAACCAGAAATGGGAGTCATCAGCTATGTCTGCTTCCTTTTATTGGAAGAGAATATCGAGATCACTTGGATTGGAGTCAAGATGCTTTACTACTGCTTTTACTAATGGTACCTCAACAGCAAGCCTCTTCAGAAGTGAAGATAACATGTGTTGATTCCCAACAGCAAAATTATGAACTAGCTGCTTTTTGAGGACAAGTAGGTCATTTACCAACCTTTGTACCATAGGATCCGTCCTTGTGATGGAAGAAAATAACTCCAAAGAAGGGATTTCTTCAAATTCATTTGATTCAATTTTTATTTGCCCAGCAAGAATGAGATCATCTTCAATTTCTGTCGCCAAGGTCTATACAATTGCAAGAGTAGCTGGGGCTGCTCTTCTCAATAGGAAACCAACTTTGGGCACTTGAGCATTTACAAAGAAACATTTCAAATTCTCAGCTGTAGGTTGAGCAACAATTGGAATTCTTCGTGTGAATTTGTTGAAGTGGGCAATGAACTCGCGCATAGGCATGTGAGATTCCTTCTTCAACTGGGTGAGCTGAGCCAACAAAACATGAGCGTCTTCAAGAGGTTTGAACCTTGCTTCAAACTTGACTATGAGAGTTGCCCAGTTTGTGATGGTATGTGGTGCCAAATGATAAAACCAATTTGTAGCAACACCTTAGAGAGCCTCCATAAACAACCTTACAGATACATCTTCGTGTTCAACACCATGAACTCCACAAGCGATGTAGAAAGCAGCAATGTGATCATCAGGATGTTGTTGTCCATCACCAAAAAACTTGGGAAATTTATTCTGTGAGCCTTCAGGAAGAGCATGTAGGGGTAGAGCCAGACTCAACGGACCAAAAGAATTTCCCCAAGGACCTTGAGCAGCCATTTACATGCCCTTGGTGAAAGCTTGAAAAAATTACAAGAAAATAAATTACAATGAAGGACACTGGTATACCTCAAATGAAAACATGAGGCTTCCGAATGTGTATCGTGTCCCCAGCAGAGTCGCCAAAAAACTATTGGGTGAAAATAGTGTAATCAACTTTTCAACAGATTACACCATCTAGACTTCAACCACAGCTGTGTGAGATATGATCTCTCCTCCCAGAAAGGGGAGGCGCCCTTCTTACTGCTAACTAGAAGCTATAATAAACTTAAAATAATACTTACAAAATGTACACTGTACTCATGAAATAGGAGGGGTGTGTTACATTCATACTTATCTCTTTTTTCAAAGAAGATGTTTACAATGCTTCACAATGAAAATCTTTAGATCTGAACAACTTAAACAACAACAGTAATGCCAATATTTCTATCTTGACAAAGCACATCTTAGAAATACCAGGTATGATTTATAATAACAAAAGGTAAAAGGAAAAAGGAAGGCTCACGAAGGCACAAATTCGTTCCGTAGCCCTTTCAATGTTGAATCCGGTAGAAGTATCGTTCGTTGTATTAGAAGCACAAAGTCTTCTTAGACACAACAATTCCTCGAACAACATGAATGATTGCAAGCACAAAGTCTTGTAGATCCTTCAACAAAAATCTTCAAACATAAATAAATCCAAACGATAAATATAACACAAAGTTTACATCAACCACTTGAAGCCCTTTCAATCTCATACACAAATTACTACTCTGATATAATCAACACACAAAATGATCGATTCCAACACAAAGTCTGGCATGCAATCCTCTTCTTTATTGATTAGATCTGAACTCACAATATTGAACACAAAGTCTCAATGCTTGTTTCAAAAGAGCAGCACTTCATTGCAAAATCTCAAAAGGTCCATATTACAAAGAAAATCCCTCTTATTTATAGAAAGGAGGGAAGAGAAAAATTAGGGACTCAGATGAGTAAAAATAGGAAACCCTATTCTAACTGAGTGTAATTTATTTCTATGTAATCGCACCTCATATTTTGGTGCAATTACGTTTTACAAAAAGACACCTAAGGTGTCAAAAACTATTTACAAGATGCATAAAGAGAAGCATCAAAATGTTCAACACTGGGAGATCAAGAACTTCATGGTTCCTTGCTTGGGAGCGGAGTCTTCATATTTCTTCCTAGTCTCCTGCATGAACGCATCATCTGGACCGACTGTGTAATTGTTGGGTGAAAATAGTGTAATCAACTTTTTCAACAGATTACACCATCTAGACTTCAACCACAGCTGTGTGAGATATGATCTCTTCTCTCAGAAAGGGGAGGCGCCTTTCTTACTGCTAATTAGAAGCTATAGTAAACTTAAAAGAATACTTACAAAATGTACACTGTACTCATGAAATGGGGGGGTGTGTTACATTCATACTTTTCTCTTTTTTTAGAGAAGATGTTTACAATACTTCACTATGAAAAGCTTTAGATCTGAATAAATTAAACTTAAACAACAACAGTAATGCCAATATTTCTATCTTGACAAAGCAAAGCTTAGAAATACCAGGTATGATTTATAATAACAAAAGGTAAAAGGAAAAGGGAAGGCTCATGAAGGCACAAATTCGTTCCGTAACCTTTTCAATGTTGAATCCGGTAGTAGTATCGTTTGTTGTATTAGAAGGACAAAGTCTTCTTAGACACAGCGATTCCTCGAACAGCAAGAACGATTACAAGCACAAAGTCTTGTAGATCCTTCAAGAAAAAATCTTCAAACATAAACAAATCCAAACGATAAATGTAACACAAAGTTTACATCAACCACTTGAAGCCCTTTCAATCTCATACACCAATCACTACTAATATAATCAACACACAAAACGATCGATTCCAACACAAAGTCTGGCATGCAATCTTCTTCTTTATTGATTAGATCTGAATTCACAATATTGAACACAAAGTCTCAATGCTTGATTCAAAATAGCAGCACTTCGTTGCAAAATCTCAAAAGGTAACTGTTGACGTGTGTTTTATGACAACGCCAGCACAGAATAAAATGTCCAACGGTCACTCTATTCTCTCTTGATCAAAGTATTCCGCATGCTAAGATTGCGTGAAAGTTCATGCATTCAACTCCAAGGTTCCTTTTATTGCGAATAGACTCAGTTGGTTGATGTGAATATGCTGGGTATTCCAAGGGAACTTACGTAATTGTTCGATTTCTTTACTCAAGCAAATGAAAGGTTTTGGCTATGATGCTCTAATGTTTGAACGGACCGGGAAATACTGAATTTAAAGGAGGTAAGGGTAGGGATTCTACTATCTATTTCTAAGGGTGGAATGTAAGGACTAGCTTTAACAATCTTCAATCCGAACTTTGTTTCGTCTCCCCTTCGGACAACTCTGACAAAGCTGGTGCAATCTTCAAAGGATGGATAAGATGTTCAAATTGAGATTCACCATGGACACGCCTTCACAATGAAGCAAGTGGGCACACTAAGCGCAATCGAAGTTAAGCGCTGAAATTCCAGTTGACCACGCAAGGGGCAGACTTACCGTCAGCAAGTCCGCTAGTGGTATGGATACGGGAAGATATGCTCAAACCAATGTCACATTCCACAATTAACGCTACTTGCATGAAAACAAAATCTACTTTATTCTACTCTATTCGAATTGGAAAGACAAAAAGATCTCGTCAACTGCCAACAACACAAAATGAAGTCACCAATTAATGAAATCCTTATATCATGAGAGTCTTACACAACAATCTTTTGCAAAAACTTTCAAAGGGAAAGTCTTTCTTTCCTTTCCAACTAAGCTAACTCCTAGCTCTACTTTAACTTCTATCTAGCTCAACTCTATCTCTGATTTCTTCCTAACTCTTATATCTTCTAACTATTTTACAAATGAGGGGGGATACCCCTTTGATATCTAGCCCAGTCCAGTGGATGGCTTAGATCAAAATACAATGGACGGCTCAGATCGAGCCACCTAAGCCCTGATTAGGGTTTCAACCCTAAAACCGCCACTGAGAGGAGTGAGGCAATGAATGCGTCGTCCACTCCTCATCAATGAACCACTAACCGCCATCAATGCACGTCGTCTCCCTCCAGAAGGTCATCGTTCAGAAGGGCGTTTCCTTTCTCCTTCTCGCTGGCTGCAAATCTGATGAACCTGGCCAATATTGCCTCAACTTCCTGATCCGAAATGGGAGGAATGTGATCCAACTGAAATTCTAAAACTATAACTGTTTTCCCATGCCAGGCACATGATTTCTTCCAGGCAACAAGGGCGTCTTGGGTGTTCTGTATGATACTGGAGAACGTAGCCATGTTCTCGAAATCATCCTACGTGAAGGCTTCATCTCAGAGAAGAATGGCATCAATCTGCTCTTCAATCCATCTGTAGTTACCTCTTCAGAAGTCAACCTCTTGGCAAAGATTGCCTCCAATGTGTTGAGAATTCCATCTAGGATGTTCGTCATGGCCTTTCTGACCCTGACAGAATCTATCTGTGATGCATAGTAGAATCCTCGGCCTGTGACTACTGAAGAGTACCATCCGGCAAAGTCATATCTATCCCCCTACTAAATAACACATCCCTCAACCAAAGTCTGTTGAGGTATGCCCATCAAAGCCCCTAAACGGAGAACTCTCGTCTGATAGATACGCGCCTCACCCCAAGCATGGTTAACTGCATCCATCCTTGCCATAATATCGGAGGCTTGCCGATAGGCATGTGCAAGGTCCTCCATAAACTTCCTTGTTTCTGCACAGACGCTGACAACCCATTTGTCTACCTGCTGTGCCATTCTCTTCAAATCCTCTAACCCACTGATTGACTCCCTGGAAAATTCAGCTGGAAGCTTAATTGTCGGATTCTCTTGCCCACAAGGACGGGACAAGTGTTGCACGTAGCCAATCAGTGTCTTGTGCTCTACCTTCAATTTCTTGTATTTGCCCTCAACATAGGACAATCTATCCGTGAGTGCTCAATAGGAATTATCGCACTCCTCTACTACTTGTGCTCCAGTAGGGCAACCAAGTTCCATAGTTGTAACAACATAGTTTTCGGGAACGGCCTCATCCCGATCACACTCTACCCGAGGCATTGCCATATGTAAAGTTCGAGACCCATCCTCATTTGTGGATATTTTGGAGAACTTCCTAGCCTTTTTCTTTGCTGGAGGTGCACTAATCCTCTATAATAATTCCTCCATCTCAGCTGTGGGATTGATCTCATCTACAAGATCATGCCTCATTCTATCCCTTAGCCATTCTGGCACCTCCTGTCATGTGTTTGATATAATAAAAGGCTGCTCCACCTCGGCGTCTACCTTGTGAACTTCATTTCTGCCTTTGCTTCGGCGAGGCTCATCATTATCAATGGGCTCAGTGTCTCCTGAGCTCTGGGCATCCTGATCGGAAGTAGCATCATCCTCGAGAGCTGCCTCAATCTCTTGCTGAAACTGAGTATCAGTAGCCATCCCTTCATCTGTCTCTTGCTGATTTTCTTGCTGATTATCTTCTCGGGGCATGTTGATGCTCTGGCCAATTGATTCTCTACAAGGTGGCTGACTTGCCACTTGCACTGTCTGCTCTACATCCAATCTCTCCCTTTGATCAACAAACAATGACACCTCCTGTAAGCTTGGAGAATGTGCCTGAGATGGCATATGCAAGGACTCCTCAACTACCACACGCTTAGGTCGAATTGGCTCCTTTCTTCTAGGCTCTGGGGTTGGATTACTCCATCTCCTCTGATTAGTTGTCAGTAATCTGTTGTCTCCCATCAAATTGTACGTGATGGGAATTGACCTTCCCTTGAGTCGGTTGACATGCCTCTCTACCCAACTCCGTGTAAATGTCAAGACTAGGATACAAAGTGTATCCAAGTCGGTGATCTCAGGCTCCGACCAATCTGGGAGTGGTAGGGTCGTATCTCTCACTGTTTTGTAGTCAGCCTGTACTACGTTTATGTCTTCCTCAATCTGATCCGGTATTGGGACAATCTCGCACTCTCTGACCATCACCAACGGTATCCGAGAGAACATTCTTTTCCTAACTTCGATCTCATCCACTACATTGGCCCGAAAGTCCTCGATCTGTGCCTTGTGCCTGAACTCTTCTGTCAATATCCATCTGATGTTCCTATGGGGATCGTAGTAGTGCCTACTGGTGTGGTAGGAAAGGTGAAAGAATTGGAGCTCCGCTTCTGCCAACCTTGCTGCTTGCAGCGACGGGCAGATTTCATTTGAATTCCCCATGGTAATTGGGAATCCAAGTCCACCTTTCTTCTTCTTCTTTTGAATCTTATCATAGGCAATCAGTTGCTTAGATACTTCCAGCATCACTATCCTGTTTGTGGGATACCGAGGCAATCTGTAAGGATAGGAGGAAAATCCTTGCAGCCTTATGTAGCTAAACTTTGGAAATTGGATAAACCAACATCCGAATTTCTCGATCATTTCCTGTGCTTCCCTGGATATTCTATGATGGGTTCTTTGCTGCAAGGTCCTCGTGATATGCATCGTGAAGGCATCGTTGACCTTTTTGTAATTGGTTGTGCTTGTCAAATGCAACTGTGGACAAGCCTCATGTATTTTAAACTGATGGGAACCACATCCAATTGGTTCCTTGTAGATCCCTTTCTAGTTTGTCATGCAAGCTAGCATATAGATAAGGTAAGAGCTCATATAAAACATTTTCATTCTCCTCACTCCACGAAGCTGCTCATGAATGCAGTCACTTAGCAATAGTGCCCAGTCCATGTGATCTTTGCCCTCTAGTACCAAGTTGACGAAATAAAACATCCAAGGTTCAAAGATGAACGCTTGGGGGCATCCTCCAACTCTACTCAACATCATAATCAAATCACCAAACTCTTGCCTCAAATCTTCTGAGACTATCTGTTTGGGCAATTTTGTACGAGTTGGCTTGGGTTTGATCATCCACCTAGTATTTATCAAATCAGCACACCGGTCTGTTGTAGATGAATACATTCTATCAGCCCTTTCTTTTGTCTTGTAGATCACTTTATCGTGGGCTGGAATCCCGAATGCCTCCCCGATTGCCTCCGGTGTCAAGTTAGCCAATACCTTGCCATCTGGCGAAGTGATTGTCCTCTATTCTGCATTGTAGTGGTGGGTGCATTCCATGATGAGCTCTGGGCACCGAATAGCTGGCGGAAAGTTGGCAGCTGTATACAGTCCACTTCTGACAATACTTTGTGAAGTCACTGATGGGTGATGGCCTCCAGTCCCCATTATCCTTCTTCTGAATGCCTCCATGTTGAATGAGCCTAAATTTGTGTCAGCCAACTTGCCTAGCTTTGATGAAAATTTTGACTCTGGCAAGAATGACTTGCTCAATTTCTTGATCACTGCTTGTCTGGATTCCGTGTGGTTGTTCCTACCTGCAGCTCTTCTGCTTGATTCGGCCATTCTGCAAAGAGGCAAGATAGTTAGAAAACAAGATTCTAATAAAATAAAATAATCACCATTGAGGGTGCTAGCAGATTTTTAAATAAAAAGGCTGCAACACTTTTTCCATTTCCAACTGCAAACCTCAACTATCTTGTTCACTTTAGCTGTGAAATTTCTATACTTGCAGCAGTAATGAAATTTTCTTTCAAATTCGCACTTTCTCCTCTAAAATGTACTTTCAGCAACTTGAGACTTCTCCTAAATGCGTTTTCAGCAACCTTGTGAAGTTTCTTCTTAAATTCGTACTTCTCAGCAATTGCAGCCCTTTCAACTTTAGATTTCTCAGCAACTTCAAAAAAAAAATGTCCAGACTTAACCTCGTTTATCTCAGCAGTCGAATGAAACTTCTTCACAGAGTCGTACCTTCTCAACAACTGCAGTAACTGGAAACTAGGAAGTTCGCACCTCTCAGCAACTACAACCTCAGCAAGCTAAATTGTACCTTTCACTTTCAGCCACTGGAAACTAGGAAGTTCGCACCTCCTCAGCAACTTGAGACTTCTCAGCAAAAATGTACTTCAGCTTCAGCAAATGCTCTGTATTCAGCAACTTATGAGGAGAATGAACAACTTATGAGGAGAATGAAAAAGACTCAGAATATTATAGTCAGGTCGAATTCCTGCAGAGGATATACTTAGCACATTTTTGAATTCCACTTTCCCTCTCTTTTCCAGTCGTAACACTTGTCATCTGAGGCATCGGAATCTCAAGTTTCTAGAATCACGAATTCATCATCTTTGCACAGGCCGGCCTCATCGCATTTGATTCTTCAAAATATTAAATCACTCACTTGTTGGACAATTTCGAATTGTTTGGCTAAGTCATTTAATCTCACCTTCGCTTTGGCAAAATCATCCAGTTCAAACTTCTAGCGAAATACATCTCATTCGTTTTATTTGTTTGCCTTAGAGAAATTCTCTAAATTTGCCTTAGGAATTTTATCGAAATAGGCACTGGGCAAAAATATCCGCCGAAACGAAACGAGCGAGGCGTGGAGTAAGTTTGAATCACCTCTGGATTGCAAACGTTCAATACCCAGAAGAAAATTCCTTTTAGAATCCATCGTTTTCATGTGTATCCGGATGAAGAGGTACTTTTAATTTTTATTATTTAAAAATAATAAAATGGCTAAGGTTTATTTCTCTTCACATCCGGATGTCTTCCTCTCCTGCAATCTCAAGTTTCTCTGCCTCGGCATTATTCTCTGATTTTCCCTCTGAAGACTTTCTACTCTGGAAATTTTAGCACTACCTGTAGGCGTATTTTCATTTTCTCATTAGAAAATGCCTTAGGAATTTATTTTTTAAATTTAAATTTTATCACCTTACCTTCTGAAGGGCGCATTTAGCATGCCATGCTTCCATTCCATTCCTTAGGCAATTCCACGGCTAGACTTCCTTTCTCATACTTAGCAATTTTCATTTCCATGTCCCCACTCACTTGGGCGCATTTCACATGGTGAGGAGGAAAGTTCCAACCCTTGGCACCTTTTCCTTTTACCACTCAACATTTCACCTTTTACCTTGTTACCTTATTACCTTAGGCGCATTTGCCATAGGGAAGGGGAACTTGTGGGTGCATTTGCCTTGGGTAGGAGGAATTTCCCACGCCTTTCATGACTCTTCACCTTCCTTGAGCGCATTTTGACTAGGCAACTTCCATTTCCAAGCGCCTTTCACATATGCAAAGGAGAGCGCCAGTACCTAGTGACTTTTCATCTCCCTTGGGTGCATTTAGCCCATGCAACTTCCACTCTTGGGCACATTTGAGGGTGTTAGAAGGAATTCTGCCCATATCTAGTGGCTCTTCACCTTCCTTGAGCGCATTTTGACTATGTAGAGGGAAACTTCCTTGCCTTAGGCACATTTAGCCCATGCAACTTCTAGATGAGGGCGCATTCGAGGGGTCTTCAAGGAATTTCCATGCCTTAGAAGATTTTATCATGCCTTGGCCTCATGTGGGCGCATTTGACCCCTTTTCCAAGAAATCTTGGGCGCATATGGCATACTCTACTTCCATTTTATCTTTGAAGGCGCATTTTAGGGTGTGTGAAGGAAATTCTACACTTAGAATATTTCTCTCTACCTCAGGCATATTTGATACATCTCCATGTCAATCATCACTTATACATCTTCAATGCCGTAGCCATGCCTTGGCTTTCTATTTTTAGTAACTCGGAGGAATTAGGGTTTCACTGCATCTCATCCTGTTCTGAGTTGGAGCAGGCGTGGTTGTGCCTCCACTTGGCCTTGTCACCTTGTTCATACCTTAATCTGGCACAGTACACACTATTTTTAGCCGTCTGCTATTTTTAGCAAACCCTAAAATTGATCAATTTTTTTATCTCTGTTTGCTCTGAAATTCACTTCACCTGTTCCTGATGTTGTAAGTGATCCGTTCATACCTGCCCTAGGCACAGTACCTGCTATTTATAGCCATGAGATGACATACTAAAAATAGTAAGTATTCAAATCGTGCTCAAATTTTGTTAGTAGGTAGCCTGAAGGATGTTGATCCCGGTGGCGTGCTTTGCTTTGACATCTCTGTACTTTGTTCCATCTATTTTTAGACATAGCATGGGAACCCTAATCTGACTCGCCTGCGCTCCCGACTGCTCCTGATTGCCTTGATTTCTACTATTTGTCACTCTGCTTGCTGGAATGAAGTGCTAGGTAATCGCTGGGCTGAAGCTGCTATTTATAGTAAGTGTCCAGAAAGTGGTCCATCGGATGTCAGATGAGTTTGCATGTCACAGTGCCCGTGGGATCTCAAACAACCCAAAAACATGGCCACGTTCTGGCACTGGCTAAAAATAGTAAGTCCCTTAAAACTGACTCATTCCGTTCGCATGTCATACCACTGCGAAGCTCTCGCAAAACCCACATGGAATATCTGGACATGCATTGACAAAATCTGCATACAAACCCTAAAAATAGCCTCTGAAGGCTGTACTCTGAAAGTCCTCAACTCGGTTTGCATGTTATACCGTTGCGAAGGTCTTGAAAAACCCAGATCCATTCTCCAGTCATGCATCGGAGAATTGTATGTTTAAGCCCTGAATATAGCCTCCAAAGGCTGAACTGCTAAAAATAGCCAGTTGTCTGAATTTGTTCAAATTTCACGTGTGGATGCTCTGAAGCTGCTTGAATGTGTTGAAGTAATTAGAATCCCAAAATCCTGAGGAAAAGACCTCAGATTAGGTACTTACTAAAAATATTAAGTTGTCGGATTTCAGTAGGATTTCAGTGGGATCCTGCCTTGAGCTTCCTAATTGCACTGTTGCACTTAAATTTCACCTTGATAACCCAATTTGACCTACAACAAGCCTAAAGGATGGAAACCCTAATCTTGTAGACTTGGCAATCATTTCAATCTAGGTCAAAGACGAGACATCCCCGGAAGGACAAGAGATCAGAGATAGAGAGAACCAAAGCCAAAAGACCAGAATGGAGCAAAAATTAGGGGGTCCCCATCTTGGATGGGGTGATGTGTGAAAAGGTCACAACAGTAACTATTACAAAAGAAATCCCTCTTATAGAGAGGAGGGAAGAGCAAAATTAGGGAATCATATGAGTAAAAATAGGAAACCCTAATCTAACTGAGTGTAATTTATTTCTACGTAATCGCACCTCATATTTTGGTGTAATTACGTTTCACAAAAAGACACCTAAAGTGTCAAAAACTATTTACAATGTGCAAAGTAGGGGACACCAAAAATGGTGAACACTGGAGACGAAAAGAAGACTATTGTTCTTTGCATTGGGCGCGGAAGTCTTCATATTTCTTTGTTGTCTCTCTCATGAACTTATCATCTCGTCCAATTGTAAAATCCACCAGCGTATGTATTTTGGTAATCAACTTCTTTGTAGACGAAGAAACCTTTTTACATCTTTCAAGTTGAGCCTTGAAACAATCAAGTGAAAGCCGTAGATCACATACAGTGTGTATGGTGTTTTGAGTAAAACCTTTGTCATCCACCAGCTTCATGAAGGCTTCTTTATACACTTGAATTATTTCGTTGAGGGGAAGGAAGGTGTGCTCGTCATCAAGGAGATCACCTGGCAACTCTTCCATTCCATTTACCAGAAGAACCCGATAGCCTTCAACATCTTCTTGTGCCTAGTGAATGTCATCAATCAAAAACTTCAATACCTGGATTATGTGTTTGAGCGTTTCTTTCACTTCCACATACTTCTCCTTACCAGGTATTACTCCATTCTTTACCAATTGACTAATTTTGGATTCTTTAATTTTCAGCCATGACGATAAAGTCCTTTCCATCTGGGATAGATCTCTCACAAGTGATCCATCCTCTTTGTTAAGCTCAGTCTGCAATTGGGCTATTTGTATTTTCTTCTCACTTGCGGTGGTGATGACCTACGTCCCATGATCTATGATCTCTTCAATAAACTCATTTAAGACTTTACCCTTGGTTGCAAGCTTTTCTGCCTTTTGAACAGTTGGTTCTTCGACATTTACCAAGGTCATAGATCGGGCATCACCCATTGAAGATCCCCCTATGTTTCTCAAGATGTTCGCATAGCGTTCAGCTTTCCCCTTGTATAGATTTTTAGCTTGCTCCATCTTGTCAAGCCTTCCTGCCAGAGCATCTAACACTACTTGGGCATCTGCTTTTGCACTTTCATTTGTTACCTTGCCAAGTTGTATTCTTTGTATGGTTTAATCTTCCATGTTTGCATCTCCCTCTGGTTGTGGAGGAAAACCTACCTCAACAAACTTCTGACCAGCTTTATCAACCTGGAGTCTGGACAATACCTTAGCCTTTTTCTTTTCCTTGTTCTTGGGAGCAGGTATTTCTTCCAGGTCCAGCTCATCGGGGGAGATCATCTGCTTTTTCCGTTTAGGAACCTACGACACCAACCAAGGGGGAAGGGAAGAAGTATACACATCACTTGTTACTGCTAATTCTTGAGTTGCAGGGGCTCTTTGAGGAATAGTTGAAACAGTAACTATGGGCGCCATTGTAGTCATTATGGGCCCAGTTGTCTGTAAGCCAAGCTGACTCTGCAAAGATTCATTCATGAATCTGTTAAACTCAGCCTCCATAGAAATGGCAAAAGATGGAGATGACAAGCTAGGGAGAGAAACTGGCGAACTAGATAGGTCATTGATATTTTGTGATCAGCCAACTACAAAAGAAGCCAACACCGTTGACACTACTGGTAGGGAAGAAATATCTTCTTCCCCTGTAACTGTGGTAGGAAGAGGAGAAGGAATGGGTGGAACGGGAGATTTAGGAATCAAAAGAGTGTGAGGAAGTGAAGATACTGGAACCTGTTCGGTTTCACCTTGAGGAGGGGACAAAACCTGCTCATCCTCTTGGTATTCCTCAACCTCTTGTATCGATTGCTCTTCTTCTTCATTTGATTCAGTTTCTCCAGAGTTTTCATCATCTGATTCTTCGGATTCAAACTCTGTATCTCCTCCTTCTTCGTCTGAAGACAAATCCTTGGAAACAAGCTCCCTCTCTTCTGCACAAGATATGGTTGCCCTTGTTTCTTGTATTTCAGTAGTTTGTGGAGTGCTTTTCCCCATAGTGAACTTAATCCTTGGCCCTCTTCTTGATGAAGAGGGAATCGCGGCCTGTTTTTCTTTGGCACGAGATTCTGGCGGTGGATTGGGTTTCTCTTTAGGAAGCTCACCTTCAGAATCTGTCTTGAAGGCTTTCATCTAATGGCCATGTTTGTGAAGCCATTCTGCTGTGTTGTGTAGGATAGGGGCCAACCTTTCTCTGATGTAAGTACATTATTTTTTGGACCATTGTATTGGAGGCAAAGGTTTCCCGGCAATGTTGTCCTCATCATAGGCAGAATTAAGGACGTCACTCGGATCTGTGAAATCTTCAGGCAAATCAGCTATTTGGAGAGCCTTGATTTGATCAACTGTCAACCTGCAGAAATCCATTTTACGTACGTCCTCTTCATCTCTACACTCTGCCAATATGTCTTCAAAATGCTAGACATGGCTATGACCTTTCTTGAGTTTCTTCTCGATGTCCCTGAAGTCAAAGTCACGCTTGTACCTGTAGGTCTTGATAGTATTTATGTGCATCTTAGTTGAAACATTCTTGGCCTTCTACACCGTTCTGATCGTGTACCTGCCAATGGTTAATGGAAACTTAAACCTTGGCTTATGATTCTTTTGTCGTTCCTTGTGCACCGAAATTGATTGCCTGCACAACTCCATAAGAATCCATTTATCTGATGGGTATCTGGGAAGCATATAAGGGCATCCTGTGAAACAATCTACCCTTATGTAAGTGAAGGTTGGAAATTGGAAAAACACATGTCCCACCTTGCTGACCGCCTTGTAACCTTCATCTGAAATCCTCTTCTTCTCCAGAGTTGGATCAAAAGTAAATAGCAAAGGAGCAAAGAAGGCATCTGTGACTCTTCTAAAATGATGGAAGCTTTCCCTCAGGTTCAATTGGTAATAGTAGTCATAGATTGGGGTAGAATGCCTATTACCTCTGGTAGATAAACCTGGAAACTATCTCATTACTACTGCTGAGTACACCAAGAAGAAAGTCATATAAAACTTTAAGGTGGTGGGCACCTTGATCAGCTGCTCATGGATTTCGTCACTGATCTGCATTCCCCAATCAATGTGTACTTTCCTCCTTCGAATGATCCGGATGTATTCATACATCCAAACTTGGAAATAAGAAGATCTAGGCAAGCCCTTGACTCTGCTTAACAATGTAATCATATCTCTTACATCTTCTTTGAAGTCACTCCTGGGGAGTCCCTTAGGCCACCTAGAAACAGCATGCCGAGGAGTCTTCAACCACTGTGAGTTAATCAATGTTTTGGCTTTGACTGGATCATTGTCAAATATTTCTTGAGCTCTCTGGATTGTGATAGGACTGTATTGTTCCATTTGCGGAACTTTGAAGACTATGTCAAAAAATTCACCGTGAAGCCTCATTACAACTTGGCCTGCTGAATCCCTCACTGTTCTGTCCTCTTCAATGTAGTGTGCAGCTACCTAAAGTACAAACTCCGTGTGATGGGCTGAAGTTGGAAAAGTTGAAACCATATGAAGATTGCTATGTACAATGGCTTTCAAATTCTCATCCCACAGCCTCTATTGAATCCTCCTCACGAAATCTGCCAAATCTTGATGGCCGATCTCAGTGTCTTTAATTTCATCTACCTTGGACAATACCATGGTCGGAGGGAAAATGCCCTGGTACTTATACTTCATCTTCCCCTTATCTTTAGGAGATGGTGATGGCGTTTCGGCTGACATTTAGGAGAGCAGAGACCAATGTATTTCTTATCTCCGAGGATCTTTGATGGAACTTTGGAAACAAACTGCAAGAATGGCGGATGCAATGATTGTCAGGAAATATATGACACATGGGGAAGTGTGAGATGAACATGGTGATATAGAGCTACTATGTTTTGGCCGAGTGGTGCGGAAAACGAGGAGGGGAAATGAGCATGGAGGCGAAAATGAAGAGAAAACACTATTTTGAGTGTTAGATAAAAAATGCAGATTTTGGTGCTCGGGCGGTAAAATCACCGCTCAAGCACCGAAGTGATATTCCATTTTGGTGTCGAGGCTCGAGCACCAAGGACTTGGAGTTTCGAGAGGCAATGTTGGTGTCGAGGCGGTGAAAATCACCGCTTGAGCACCAACACTGCAAAATAGTTTGGTGTCGAAGCGGTGAAAATCACCGCTCGAGCACCGACACTGCAAAATAGTTTGGTGTCGTGGCGGTGATTTTCACCGCCTCGACACTTAGGGTATATTTCTATGGGTGTCATGGCAGTGAAAATCACCGCCAAGACACCGGTATTACTTGGCGACTGTAGGAACCCTAGTTTCCCCCTGTTTCCGATACTGACTGTTTTTCTGATGTTTTTGAAGGTTTTTGGTTTTTTGACTGTTTTTGAGTTTTTTTTCATAAATAATGAAGAATGCGATTTTGCAATAAAATAATATAAAAATCTAGATAAATTCTAAGTACTCCGGAAATAACAAGATCTATCTCAAATACTGATGCCAAACTATTATTTAATCTTTTGAAGTGATTACACTGAAGATCCAGTTACATGCAAATAGAAAGGCGATGATATTTATTGAAAGAAAACCTGGAATTTTGCAGCCGCCATGAACAACCTGAGATGGTACAGCTTCAATGATAACTCACTTCCTCCTCTGCCAGATGCTACGCAGTGATTCTCTGGATATTTGCGCCCCAATAGAAGAAGCCAGATGATGAAGACAGAAGGCGATTTGCTCTGGAAGCAAAAGTATGGCATTGCTGGTATGGTATGGCCAGGTATAGAATTGTACGGCCTGGTAAACAGCAGCAACTAATAAATAAAGTACGGCTCCCTCAGATGGTCTCCAGTTGTAAAGAAATTAGGCGCCTCAATGTATAAACCCCTGCTGACTAAAGTGCTAATCAAAACCCCTGAAGATTTATTATCTGTGATGCTCTGTAATTTCTTCTGAGTGAAGAAATTCCTCTGCCTGGCAATAAATCAGGTGATATCTCACACCCTCTGAACTACTTTCACTGGAGATGGCTCATTCCGCAATGCATTCGAGACTGAAAATCTAGGCTTTCGTGCTCTGCTCAAGACTTCATCAATTTTCAATTCACAAAATGACATAATGGCTCGATTCCCAATGAAAAAATGCCTTATACACTGAAAAGTGCAATTTCCTTAATAATAGGGAATCATTAAAATAATTCGAACTTTTAATTTTAATTCTTCAATAGTCTCCAACCAAATTTTTAATTATAAATTTAATCGTCAAATGGCCCCTTTCAGATGATGGGCAACCCCTTCACTGAAATCACTTAAGTTATAATAAAATATTATAACTTTATATTATAATGCTCCACAATTAATATTTAATTAAATCAATTAAATATTAATATCTCTCTCGATATATACCCGATGCACAAACCGTCTGAAGCTAATGAACACTGAAGTGATTCTGAACGCTATCAATCCATACTGCTAAAAATAGCAGGGGTCCCACGCTGAGTGCTGAATAACTGCTAAAAATAGCAACTCGGCTAGAAGTGTCCGAATGAGCCCGAACGAAAGCCAACTGATCAAATACTGCCAACTGAAGCTGAGCCAAGCTCCAACATGACCCTCTATCCAAACTATCAGCCTATGAGGGTCGTATAATAGGCTAATCCTGTGCTCGGAGAGATGTCAACTAGAAGGGGACATGACAGCGACTTCGTGCGACGGTGTCGAAAAACCCCGCCTATACACCGAGGGAAAAAGAAAGCCAAAATGCGTGAAGGTAGGGGGAAGTTTGCCATGACAGTTGAGAGAATGATCGTGAAGAAATGACAGTAAGAAGACATGGAGGGAGGAACGAAAACAAGGCGACATGAACAACAGGTGAAGAACGCCAAAGACAAAAGGAAAATTGAAAGTATTCAAAACTTTAAACAAAGAAAACAAACAATCGAAACAAAGCAAGGATGCGCACATACCTGTGATAGTCGTGGTGAAGATGGAGGCACAAACCGCACGCTGGAGAACAACACCAAGAAAGATCTCAATGAGGGCAACTCATAATGGCACAAGAAGACGCGAAGTATGGAGAGGAGGCGTTAAAAACAAAGTGAGGAAAAAGCTCAAGTTAAAGTTAATAAAACCTAGAAAACAACCCAAGTTGCACGCATTGGATGCGGCTGAAAAGACTCTAAACTCAACTCAGAATTAGGTGCTCGGGCGGTGATTTTCACTGCTCGAGCACCAACACAAAAGATAACTTAAGGTGCAACAGCGGTGAAAATCACCGCCCGAGCACCAAAAGTCGAAAACAAAGTTAGGTGCAATGGCAGTGATTTTCACCCCCGTTGCACCAAAAACATTTAGAAGAAAACGGTGCCATGGCAGTGAATTTCACCGCTTGAGCACCAAAAACTAGAAAAATTAACTTAATTCTTGGGATAAAAAAGAGTCAGACCTTAAACTCGAACTCGAGCCTATCGTCACCTACTCGGACTAGGTAGGATTAGAGACTTCGTAAAATGATTTTTGCCTCGTTTCGCATGCTTGAAACACACGGTCCTAGGAAACGGACTAGTTTCATAGGGGGGTTATCCGTGAATCGAGCGCTGCTAGATTCTGTGATAACAGTAATCAACAAGGGTGTGAACTCTTGTGATCGATCTTCTGGCGGATGAATGGATTTTCTTGCACCTGTGAAGATGCGTCTTGATATTATCAAGTGTCAGTCGTATATCGCAAATGACATTATTGAGGCTTTTGAAAAACTGGCATCCTCAACTTGCAACATGACTTCTTTGTAGATCTGGGATAGTTCACTGGATTAGAAAATGTCACCTTCGAGATCACTTGATGAAATTTGGAAAGAAACTGCAAGGGTGGTGAATCAACAGGCGTTAGCAGAAAAAGTAGCATTGGGAAGCGTGAAGCAAGCAAACGATGTTGAGCAAGCGTGAAAAGAGGAACTAGGCACAGAAAATGATGTGGGAGTGGAGAAACATGGTCTGGAGTGAAAATGGAGTGGTTTGGAAGTGTTTAAGGCAAAAACTGCCAAAAGTGTAATGGCATTGAAAATCAACGCCCTTGCACTTTGTGTAAGTTTGGCAAAAAGTATGCCAGGGCGCTGAAAATCAGCACCCTGACACTTGGGTTCAACACTTAGTGAAAAAATGGGAAAAGTGTACTTGAGTCAAAAATCACCACTCTGGTCATTTTTGACTAAGTCTGGAAACGGTGCACTTGAGTCAAAAATCACCGCTCTGGTCATTTTTTAGTAAGTCTGGAAACGGTGCACTTGAGTCAAAAATCACCGCTCTAGTCATTTTTTACTAAGTCTAGAAATGGTGCACTTGAGTCAAAAATCACCGCTCTAGTCATTTTTGAGTAAGTCTGGAAACGGTGCACTTGAGTCAAAAAACACCTCTCTGGTCATTTTTGACTAAGTCTGGAAATGGTGCACTTGAGTCAAAAATCACCTCTTTGGTCATTTTTTACTAAGTCTGGAAACGGTGCACTTGAGTCAAAAATCACCGCTCTGGTCATTTTTGACTAAGTCTGGAAACTTGGTGTAAGGGCAGGAAAAATCAGCGCCCTTGCACCAAGTCATCATTTCACTTAGGTGCAGTGGTGCTAAAAAACCCCGCCCTTGCACTTTCAACACTTAGAATTTTTATATGGAGACTTGGTGTAAGGGCAGGAAAAATCAGGGCTCTTGCACCAAGTCATCATTTCACTTAGGTGCAGTGGCGCTAAAAAACCCCGCTCTTGCACTTTCAACACTTAGAATTTTTTGTTGAAAATGTTAGAGCGCTTTTTTCCAAAACATTTGCACTTTCCGCAATTTTGTGAAGTATGAACAACGAGTGTTCGTGAAGATACTCGTTTTGAAGGTCTTCGCGAGACGAACGCAGAGGGATGCTCAAATGGACTATCTGAGACTTCGGAACGCATTTCGAGGTGGATTAAAATCACCTCATTTTGCATGTATGAACATCATGAACCTAGGAAACGAACAAGTTTCGTAGGGGGGTTATCCGTGGAATCAGCGCTGCTAATTTTCGTGATAACAGATTGCTTAAAATGCAAGGGTGAATTTTAGGTGTCTTCAAGATCCACTACTTCTTATATCACAGCTACTAGGTGTTAGTCCATAGATACTCCTTGTATGGTATCAATGATGACAGGCTTTGAGTCCCCTTCCACTACCAACTTTTGAAAAATGTTTACTTTGAGGCCTTTAACCATAGATTTCATTCCAGTTATGTTATTGGAGGTACTATAATAATGAAATGGGAATAGACTAAAATTCTTTTAAAAGACTTGAAATGTTGCCAACACCCCTAGTATTCTAGGGTTTCCCTTGGAAGCTCAATAGCTATGTCTCTAAGTTGTAAGAAAAGCTTACATGTTAGTGTTTTAATTTGCTCCTTTCAAGGGTTCATGCCATAGTGCGATGGTTAAGTGGTGGCATTGTTGTTGTGGCCACCAGGGTTCAAGTCTTCACTGGTTTACTATGATCAGAAGCACTATGCCTTCGCTGATCCAATATGCTCGTAGGCTTGACCCGCAGTCCCCAATTTGTGGCCTCTTTGGTTCATAGCTCCAGCCTAGAAAAAGTTCTTACGAATAAAAAAAATAATAATAATTTGCACCTTTCAATGCAACACAAAGTAAAATAGTGTGTACAAACAAATCATTCTTTAAATTAGAAGTGGAAGCTCTCTATAACAAAAACTAACCTAAATCCTAATCTGAATAATTTTGTTCTTGCTATTTACAATTTGTACAAGTGTATTTCCTAGGGTGGTTCATGCACAACAAACAAAACTAAAGGTGTATCTTTAATCATGCAATAGAAACAAATTTAAAATAAGAACCTTATATTTTTGTTTCTTAGACCAAGGCAAAAAGCTGATACACACTTCTACTCAAAATGAAAGATTTTTATGCTTTTTGACAAAAATTAAACCCAACAAAAATACTCTAATGTTGATCAACTGAAGGAAAAATTTGTGTAGTGCAATTATACATAAATCTAGGATCAATTTAAACATCACAAAATATTGAGTAAATCAAAAGAGGGCAATGACATACATAGCTAGTGGATCCATTTCATTGAGACTTGGACTGCAAAGCTTACAGTTAACAATAATACTTTAGTTCATTCTATCTAAACATACATTAGACATTATGACCTAAACATAGTAATTGTATTCAAAGCTACAACCATGAACAAAGCTTCCAATACTTGTAAAGGGATATTCAACTCATAGAACACTTCAACATCAATTTTGGTAGCAAGATAGGCAATAATAAATTCTCTCGAATGATATTGAAGAAATAAAATGTCCCAAGAGCACTTACAAAGGTTATAAGTTTGTACAAGAATTTGCATGAAAATTAAATGAAAGAGCTAACTACAACTTCTATGCTAATAATAGTTTGTTTGCATACAAAGCAAGCCTATTACAGAATTTTGTCAACAAATACTTAACTCTAACTCAAGAAATATTCATATATATTCCTAATAAGCTAAGTTGCCGAATCAAGTAGGGTACATAGGTATGATACCTCAATACGGCAATTTTTTTTGGGGGGCTAGCTATGTTTGGGTATGGCCATACAAAAAACATATAAAAATCATAAATATATACACATATGGAAATAAGAATAGGAATGAGATATATATTAATAATACTTAATAAAATTGTATTTGGTGGCTTTACATTTATTAATAATACTTAAAAATATAAATATTATTAAAAAAATAATTTAGAAATAAAAATAGAGACAAAATTATAAATATTTTATTAGAAGATAAACTAGAAAAGTTAAATTATTTAAAAATTAAAGTATTTATTTAATAAATGTTTCTAATTTATATATGTTGGCGTAATATCTAACACCTCTGGTGTGTAAGTTAGTACAGACAGCTATGCACACTGTGTAATGAGTGCTCTTCAAATTAGGAGAAGAAGCTTCCTCTTTTGCTGATATGCGTGAAAAAGTAAAGTATTCTAAATCCTATCTTTTTTATCTCAGCTGGAAGAGGCACAAGGTTAAGAAGACCTAGAACATTGCAGCTAAGGATTTTCTGGTTTCGTAGATCATTAACTACAACTAAACTAACTACTTTAAATCTATCCAGTTTCCTCAAGAAAATAGAGCATGAGGAAATGGAGCAGGAATGTGATTACACGATAAACTTCAGGTACAGATTCACAACGTGAAGGCAAGGTGGCACAACTATTTGCTTGGCTGGGAAGAAGTTTCTTAAAACAAACAATCATACAATAAACCGAGTACAACTTCACAACATGAGGGAAAGATGGCACAACTATTTGCTTGGCTGAATAGGTTTATTGGCACACACATCACATGATAAGCTTTAGGTACAAATTTTCAACATGAAGACAAGATGGCACGACTATTTGCTCAATCTGAATAGGCTTATTAGATACAAAACATAAGGTAAGCAATTGGGATAGTCTATTGCATAGACGAAAAATGCATACAACAATGATCAAACCAACAACCCCATTTAACTAAGATGAGCATTCACTATAATAACCGCATGAAACCCGAGTGGCATCAAAATTCATCATCATAACAAATACTCGTGAACAGATACAAAATTGGCAATATTACAGGCAAGGTGGCATAGCATATATTACTCTTTTGTGCAAAAGTTATTTACAAATGAGCTGAAAGCTCTTATTTATAGACATCAAAGGTGTAGGCAACCCTAAAATCACCTTGAGTCAACTACAGTCCTGCAATGCATGCAAGATTTTATTACTAAACCTTAATAATGGAAACTATATAGTTAACTGGCAAGCTACCATCAGTTAACTGAAACATCTAATCTAAGTGGACAATGTGCAAGCATGCACGTCGTTATTGAAAGCAAGTTAACTGGAATACTACCATCAGTTAACGTAAAAACCTAGATGAAACTCCAAGTGAATGTAGATACTTCCAAGATGGACATGCGTGAGATGTGAAACAGCGAGTTAACTTGGAAAGAAGCATCAAGTTAACTGTCGTGCATGAAGTCTATCCCAAAAGGTTGGAACTGAAGTCTATTGGCCCTGATCTCGAGCAATCAACCTATCCATGAGGTTGTCGACTGCGTCACCTTCTGGGGAATTGAAACTCCGACGAAGTATCCCATGCCTATGCAACATGTTGTAATGTCCCCGTTTTTAGCACTTCATTTTTCAGTGATTGGTAACCTATTCCCAGTGTGTTGTCGACAAGTCAGTGGCAGAATTAGGGTTTCTGGCTGTTTGATGGGTTCTCTTGAAGATTCAGGGTTTTGTTTGTTGGAGTTTGGATTGAAAGTCTTTGGGATCATTGAGGAGACATTATACTATATTGCAACATGGTTAGACTTTCTTATGCTATGTATTTGGCAGGCAAATCTCTAATTATTGTTATTTCATTGTAATACCCGCTAGATAAGTGGAAAAGGCTGGCTTGCCGCCTATTTACTTTGATTTGCATTGTAATATCTTACATCTCCGCCCTATGGTAGCTCCATTCCCACTTCGGGTTTGAAAGCACATTCTGGGTGTTGAGTTTACTTTCAGCATAATAGAAGATAGGGATCCTCTGGCCATATGCTCGTCGTCATCCGGCGCATTCTTGGTTAGAGTTATTTATTCAGCATTGCTTTGAGATCCTCTGACCATATGCTCGTCGTCATCCGGCGCATTCTTGATTAGAGTTGAATTCCGCATCGTTTTGGTTTCAGTGCTAACCCTAACGGATGTGTGTTGCTTTGCTTACTGTTATTGAAAATTTGAAAAATTTGGCTCGGAATATTTCACATGTCTTCTCCACCAGGGCTCTAACACTAAAACTCGCCTTTACTCCTGGTTGCCTCATCAAACAATGCTGACATGACTGTAAGCTGATTCATCTTACAGCCAATGGTCTCACCACTGAAAATACCGTGAATGAGTGCTTGGAGCTCTGACTGAACGTCAACAAGCTCAACATAGTCACCACCCACACGCTGATGCTGGCATGGTAATTGAGACACAAATTTTCTCACATAACAAAGTGCACTGGTGACGTGCTCTTTGCTTTCAGCCAACTCTGATGCTATTGTTTCCTCTATCTTAGCCTTGAAGATCAACTGTGTTCTCCAAGTGTAGACAGCCTATTTATCTTTTGCATTTGTGACTGATTCATATGAAAATCCTAGGTTAGCAATTAGGATCTCATCCCTAGGTCTACTAATAGCCAAGTCACGCTTCTCATCCTAAAGTTGTAGACAGAGCTCGCGTGCATTGTACCACAACTGGTATAACTCTGAAAGCACAAGGTAGCCTCTAGTAACAAACTCCACCTCCCACTCATCTAATTACTTGCCATATGCAACCAAGTGATCAAGTTGACCTTGTTTTGTAGGTGGTTCTAACATTGGTGGAAGTGCGGTGACAACGTTCCCTGTTTTGTGTACAAGGCTAGAAATATACTAGCGAAGCTGCTGTATTTTAGCCTTGAGGGCTGACTTATCTTCTCCATCCTTCACCATTCTATCCCTTGCGCTATCCGTAGCAACTTGTAGGAGATCAATCTTCGTCTGGCGAGTACTTCTACCGAAGTTGACTGTGATCACTTCGAAGTCCTAAGCTTCCATCTCGTTTAGACTCTTATCCTCTGGAGGTGCGGCAGTCTCAATGATGATCTCCTTTCTAGCATTCCTCTCAATGTGGACCTGTTTCTTGATCATCTTGTCAGGCGCATCTTGATAAGCATGATTGAAATTTGAATGATCAAGCACATAAGATGGCTATCTCCTCTTCTTCCCAGCTGACTCTCAAGCCAAGACGAATCTCGACTAATCCCACTGGAATGATCTGTGCTAGTAATGGGAGGCTCTAACGAAAGTGAATGCATATAGGTGTCACTGCGAGGTGGTGAGTCCAAGTCCAAATCGATGTGAATTGGAACTGGAGGCTGCTCTGGTGTCAATGACGGCATATGTGGTTGAACCTTAGGCTGCGGTGAACTCTGAACAACTTCTCTGACAGGCTCTACATGTGAAACAGCAACGGGTGCCTTTCCCTTTGAGTTACTAGGCAATAGATTCTTCTTAGGAGGGTTACTCCTCTTCTTCTACTTGGGTTTCGATGAGGAAGGTAGTAAAACTCCCACTGGTGGCAGCTCTTCTCTAGGCATAGTTACCCTCCTGGTCCTCCTACTTTCTAGATAAAGCATACTATTTTGGATGACTCTGCTCGACCTCTCCTTCACCGATGAGAACTCTTTTGCGTACCAATCAACTGTCGACAGTGGTTGTCCATGAACCTGTCCTCTATAAAATTGAGGAAGTGCATCTCCCTCATCCTCTAAAAAACCTTCCACCTCTTCTGCAAAGAAGATAGATATCTGCGGAAGAAAGAACCTGCTATAGTTGTGTCTGCATACCTCGAAGTCATCCTTGCAATTCATCCAATAGTTCTCCATTGTAGGTTTGTGATAAGAGCGACTACCAAGGCGTGCTACATAATGACCCAAGGATCATATGTGCATGTGTCAACTAGGTACTTGAGTTTGCAATTCTCTAACTCCTGCCTTGTAGCTTTAGCATCAACTGTTGTCTTGCACCAATATATTCTGAACTGCATAGGAAAGTTGGCAATCTGTTTATGCTTGTGGTGCAAACATTTATGAACCTCATACAGCTTCCTTAGGAACTCCATGAATACTGTCCTATCCGAAGGATAGCATGGAAGCATAGCTGGATTTCCTGTGTATCCATAAACACAGATGTAGGTGTATCTAGGGAACTGAATGTACCAGTCTGCCAAATCTTCCATTGCTGCTCTAGCAATTGCTGAAATGCGAACGTGCAACTCTCAGTCCAAGTTTCTCACTGTATATGTCAAGAAAGCCTCCTGCACACGTTTGAAATGTCTTTCAGGCTTCGTGAACTCGAGCTGATCATAGTAACGATAGACTTTTTGTGCAGTGAGTATACCCACCGTGTTCAACCCTCTAAACTGACCCTAATAGGCGTCAAGTACACGAGGTAGGAACACATATGAAACTGGTGTGCAACTAGGAAACTGGTGATTTGTTCATGAATAGCATCGCTGATGAAGGATGCCTAGTCATAATGCTCTTGCCCAGAGATGATTCAACCAATGATATAGTACATCCATGGGTGAAATTTATTTGTATCTACATGACCTAAGACACGATTGAGAAGTGTAATCAGAATTGCGTACTCATCTTTGTATTCACCACGACCTACATTGTTTGGCAACTTGGCCTTTTTTTGTTTCAGCCAACTCTCTGTCATCTTACTCTGACACTTATCCAATTCAACATTGAATGCTTTCTCACTCTGAATCATAGAAATGACCAGACCATCTGGATGTTGAGGAATACCCAGACTTCTCTCGATATCTAGGAGTTTGAGACTGCAAATAACATGCCCATCTACTGACTGTATCTCCCGTCCAACAGAATTGTAATGCTTAATACAAGACATTACAAACTCTACGCAATGAACTGAGATAGGTATGGAAGCGGCCTCAAGTAACCCAGACTGTTGAATGTTCTGGATTATCGAATCTCTGATCTTGAGTGGATCTAAAACTGCTTTTGGAAGCACCTTATGTAGATTTTTATCAACTGTCCCGATGAAGTCATGAGTTAAGACTAACTTGGTCTTGAATTCAAGCTGAGTGAACTGTAGCCTGAAAAACTCGCCTGTTGATTGTGAACACGGCTATATTTTGACAAGTTTTCTGGAAAGCTAAAAATAGCTCGTCAGAGGTAAATTTTTAGAGAAAATTCTGAGATACCGGTTTTGCTCAAAAAATGATTCTAAGACAACTCGGAATGTCAGAATTGTAAAAATTTGACTTCTACTCTACCATGCAAAGGAATTTCAGTTAAGCAAATTAGAGCCTCAAGAACTGATGCTCTGGAACAAATTTTCTTGAAAATTCTAGCACATAGGTTTGTTTGATGAAATAGTTTTGAATCAATCCAACTATTTTGTTTTTCCAAAATATGCCAATTCTTCAAGCATGTGAGAATTTTAGACGAGAAAATGGAAGAATTTTAGAAAAGAAGAAAGATTTTTTAGATTTTTATTATTAGTTTTTGTCTTCTTCTGTCAAAATTGCCACTTTGCCTTGAATTTTGCTATTGAATCTGGACCTGTACCTGCAAAATAATGTTTTTGTTGCCTTCGAACTTGATTATCTGATGAAAATTCGCCAATCTCTTGAAGAAATTTGAATTCTCCAAGCTGGATGAATGAGAAATGATGCCATACTTGCAATAAATAGCCAAAATAGTACCATAAAGTAAGATTGCAAGATCAAAACCCTAATTCTAGAAGAAATAATTCGATTGGCCCTCCATCAGCTGAATTGCCATTGACTTTGAGTCTCAAGAATTAAAATAATATTGTTTTAGCATGCAAACTTAAGACTTAGCATTAAAGAGGCACCAATAATAAATTATTGAAGAAAATCGCCTTTTAACACTTTGCATGCAAAACAAATATTAAAATATTATTTTAATCATTTAGCCAAAAATATACAACATCTAGATGTGCTCGGCAAACTTCACTGATTCCAGAAAGTCCAAATTCAACCTTCTAGGCATCCATTTGCAAGAGTTATTGAATTTTTGACTCCTATTTTATAGCTGATTGCAAAGTTACAATTAACCATGTTCAGCTCTAATTTCCGGGTGACTGAGTGAACCTGTGACTAATCTGAGATATCCACTGCGAAGCCTGCATAGCAAGGATGAAATGTCTGTTAGGAGCTGCAACTACTAAAATCAACATTTGACCCCTCAAAAAATTAGGTGCATTTGATTAAATTGATGCAAGGTCTCCAGACAGCCATTTCTCCATTTTTCCATCTGACGCTTCAAACTGTCATTACCAGTGAACGATGAGCCCTACTGACTAGATGATAGGTTCATTACATGACTGAAAGCACCTGCATCCAATGACTGTATGTAAGGCATTTGAAAGCTGCATCAGGAACCCCAAAAAGATGGGTGCCCTTGGCTTGTGAAGGCACAAGCACCATTTTGACAAGTGTAACTTTTATCCAGACACCACACTTCGACCGCTGACACCGGGAGCTAGAGTGCTCCGATTCACGCACCGTTTGTCTCTCTGCATAGCTAGATCAACTTACAAGAGATGTCTCTGGAGGTGACAAAGCAAGAAAACTGCTTCTAAGACCTCAACAAGAAGGGCACCTTTTTCAAGGAGATGTGTATTTCCAATACTTAGCCATTTTTCGATTGCTCTCACTTTTCAGCACCATCACACTGACCTCGCACGTACGAGCATTTGCCAAATCCCGAAGGTTGACAGTTGGACTCATTGGATAGCTGGAGTAATTGCGCACAAGTCTCGTGAAGACTGTGAAAGCTAAAAACCCCATCTAGCAGGCCTAAAGGCTAAGCACCCCTAGCCTATAGATGTACAGTTGTATATTGCCAAGTTTCTCCATCCTCGGATTTACGTGCTCGGTAGTGTTGATGTGTGTTTTATGACAACGCCAGCACAGAATAAAATGTCCAACAGTCACTCTATTCTCTCTTGATCAAAGTGTTCCGCATGCTAAGATTGCGTGAAAGTTCATGTGTTCGACTCCAAGGTTCCTTTAATGCGAATAGACTCAGTTGGTTAATGTGAAATGCTGGGTATTCCAAGGGGGACTTACGTAATTGTTCGATTTTATATGCTCAAGCAAAGGAAGGGTTTTGACTATGATGCTCTGGTATTTGAACTGACCGGTAAATGTTGAATTTAAAGGAGGTAGGGATAGGAATTCTACAATCTATTTCTATGGGTGGAATGCAAAGATTAGCTTTGACAGTCTTCAAACCAAACTTTGTTTCGTCTCCCCTTCAGACAACTCTGACAAAGCTGGTGCAATCTTCAAAGGATAGATGAGATGTTCAAACTGAGATTCACCATGCACACCCCTTCACAATGAAGCAAGTGGGCACACTAAACACAATCAAAGTTAAGTGTTGAGATTCCAGTTGACCACGCAGGAGCAGACTTACTGTCAGCAAGTCCGCCAGTGGTATGGATACGGGAAGATATGCCCAAACTAATGTCACATTCCACAATTAACTCTACTTGCATGAAAACAAATCTACTTTACTTTACTCTATTCGAATTGGAAAGACGAAAAGATCTCGTCAACTGCCCACAACACAAAATGAAGTCACCAATCAATGAAATCTTTATATCATGAGAGTCTTACACAACAATCTTTTGCAAAAACTTTCAAAGGGAAAGTCTTTCTTTCCTTTCCAACTAAGCTAACTCCTAGCTCTACTTTAACTTCTATCAATCTCTATCTCTGTCTAGCTCTGATCTATCTCTGATTCTAATTCTAACTATTTACAAATGAGGGGGGATGCCTCTTTTATAATGAGTCCAATTAGTGGACGGTTCAGATCTGATTACAATAAAGGGCTCATATTGAGCCACCCATGCCCTAATTAGGGCTTCTGCCCTAAAAACCGCCACTGAGAGGAGTGGGGAAATGAATGCGCCCTCCACTCCTCATCAATGCACCATACCCTGCGATCAATGCACGTCGTCTTCCTCCAGAAGGTCATCGTCTAGAAGGGCGTTTCCCTTCTCCTTCTCGCTGGCTGCAAATCCGATGAATCCGGACAATACTGCCTCAATTTCCTGATCCGAAATGGGAGGAATGTGGTCCAACTGAAACTCCAAAACTGCAACTATTTGCCCATGCCGGGCACATGATTTCTTCCAGGCAACAAGGGCGTCCTGGGTGTTCTATATGATACTGGAGAACATGGCTGTGTTCTCGAAATCATCCTGTGTGAAGGTCTTCACCTCAGAGAAGAATGGTGTCAATCTGTTCTTCAATCCATCTGCAGTTACCTCTTCAGAATTCAACCTCCTAGCAAAGATTGCCTCCAATGTGTTGAGGATTCCATCTAAAATGTTCGTCATGGCCTTTCTGACCCTGACAAAATCTGCCTGTGATGCATCATAGAATCCCCGACCTGTGACTACTGAAGAATACCATCTGGCGAAGTCGTATCTATCCCCTTGCTGGATAACACCTCCCTCAACCAAAGTGCGTTGAGCTATGCTCATCAAAGCCCCTAAACGGAGAACAACTCTCGTCTGATAGATGGGAGCCTCACCTCAAGCATGGTTAACTGCCTCCACTCTAGCCATAATATCGGAAGCTTGCGCATAGGCATGTGCAAGATCTTCCATGAACTTTCTTGTTTCTGTACGCACACTGGCAACCCACTTGTCTGCCTGCTGTGCCATTCTCTTCAAATCTTCTAACCCACTAATTGACTCCCTGGAAAACTCAGCTGGAAGCTCAATTGCCGGATTTTCTTGCCCACAAGGACGGGACAAGTGTTGCACGTAGCCAATCAGTGTCTTGTGCTCTACCTTCAACCTTTTGTATTTGCCCTCCATGTAGGACAATCTGTCCTTGAGTGCTCGATAGGAATTATCGCACTCCTCTACCACTTGTGCTCCAGTAGGGCGGCCTAGTTCCATGGTTGTAACAACATAGTTTTCGGGAACGGCCTCGTCCCTATCACATTCTACCCGAGGAACTGCCATATGCAAGGTTCGGGATCCATCTTCGTCTGTTGAGATCTTGGAAAACTTCCTAGCCTTTTTCTTTGCTGGAGGTGCACTGATCCTTTGTAACAACTCTTCCATTTCGGCTGCGGGATCGGTCTCATCTACAGGATCACGCGTCATCCTATCCCTTAACCATTTTGGCACCTCCTGTTGCATGTCTGATATAATAAAAGGCTGCTCCACCTCGGCCTCTACCTCTTGAACCTCTCCTCTGCCATCATTCTAACGAGGCTCATCATCATCAATAGGCTCTGTGTCTCCTGAGCTATGGGCATCTTGATCTGAAGTAGCATCACCCCCGAGAGCTGCCTCAATTTCCTGCTGAAACTGAATATCAGTAACCGTCCCCTCATCTATCTCTTGCTGATTTTCCTGCTGATGATCTTCTTGGGGCATATTGATGCTCTGGCCCACTGATTCTCTACGAGGTGGCTGACTCTCCACTCGCAGCGTCTGCTCTACATCCAATCTCTCTCTCTGATCAACAAACAACGACACCTCCTATAAGCTTGGAGAATGTGCCCGAGATGGCGTATGCATGGACTCCTCAACTACCATAGGCTCAGGTCGAACTGGCTCCTTTCCTCTAGGCTCTGGAGTTGGATTACTTCGTCTCCTCTGATTAGTTGCCGGTAACCTGCTGTCTCCCATCAAATTGTACGTGAGGGGAATTGACCTTCCCTTGAGTCGGCTGACATGCCTCTCTACCCAACTCCGTTTAAATGTCAAGACTGGGATACAAAGTGTATCCAAGTCAGTGATCTCTGGCTCAGACCAATCCGGGAGTGGCAGAGGCGTATCTCTTACTGTTTCGTAGTCAGCCTGTACTACGTTTATGTCTTCCTCAATCTGATCCGATACTAGGATAATTTCACACTCCCTGACCATCACCAATGATATCCGAGAGAACATTCTCTTCCTAACTTCGATCTCATCCACTGCACTTGCCCAAAAGTCTTCGGTCTGCACCTTGTGCCTGAATTCTTCTGTCAATATCCACCTAATGTTTCTGTGGGGATCATAGTAGTGCCTGCTGGTGTGATAGGAAAGGTGAAAGAATTGGAGCTCCACTTCTGCCTCCCTTGCTGCTTGCAACGATGGGCAGATTTCATCTGAGTTCCCCATGGTGATTGGGAATCTGAGTCCACCTTTCTTCTTCTTTTTCTGAATCTTATCATAGGCAATCAGTTGCCTAGATACTTCCAGCATCACTATCCTGTTTGTGGGATACCGAGGCAACCTGTATGGATAGGAGGAAAATCCTTGCAGCCTTATGTAGGTGAATTTTGGAAATTGGATAAACCAACATCCGAATTTCTTAATCATTTTTTGTGCTTCCCTCGATATTCTGTAATGGGTTCTCTGCTGCAGGGTCCTCGTTATATGCATAGTAAAGGCATCATTGACCCTCTTGTAATTAGTTGTGCTTGTTAAATGCAACTGTGGACAAGCCTCATATATTTTAAACTGATGGGAACCGACCCCGATTGGTTCCTTGTAGGAGATTCCTCTGTATCTTGTCATGCGAGCCAGCATATAGACAAGGTAGCAGCCCATGTAAAATGTCTTCGTTCTCCTCACGCCACGAAGCTACTCATGTATGTTATCACTGATCATCAGTGCCCAATCCATGTAATCTTTTCCCTCTAACACCAAGTTGACAAAATAGAACATCCAAGGTTCAAAGATGAACGCTTGGGGGCATCCTCCAACTCTGCTTAACATCATGATCAGATCACCAAACTCCTGCCTCAAATCCTCTGAGACTATCTGCTTGGGCAATTTTGTGCGAGTCGGCTTGGGTTTAATCATCCACCTAGTATTTATCAAATCAGCACACCGGTCTGTGGTGGATGAGTACATCTTTCAGCTCTTTCTTTTGTCTTGTAAATCATCTTCTCATGGACTGGAATCCCGAATGCCTCTCTGATTGCTTCAGGTGTCAGGTTGGCCAGCACCTTGCCATCTAGCGAAGTGACCGTCCTTTGTTCTGCATTGTAGTGGTAGGCGCATTCCATGATGAGTTCTGGACACCGGATAGCTGGCGGAAAGTTGGCAGCTGCATACAGTCCACTTCTGACAATACTGTGCGAAGTCACTGATGGGTGATGGCCTCCAGTCCCCATTATCCTTCTTCTGAATGTCTCCAGGTTGAACGAGCCTAAGTTCGTGTCAGCTAGCCTGCCGAGCTTGGATGAAAATTTGGATTTTGGCAAGAATGACTTGCCCAATTTCTTGATCAACGCCTGTCTGGATTCGGTGTGGTTGTTCCTGCCTGCAGCTCTTCTGCTTGATTCGGCCATTCTGCAAAAAAGGCAAGAGAGTTAGAAAGCAAGATTTTAAAAAAATAAATTAATCGTCATTGAGGATGCCAGCAGATTTTCAAATAAAAAGGCTGCAACACTTCTGCCGTTTCCAACTTGCAAACCTCAACTGTCTTGTTCACTTCAGCTGTGAAACTTCTGTATTTGCAGCAACTCTTTCTCAAACTCGTACTTCTCCTCTAAAAAACGTACTTCAGCAACTTGAGACTTCTCCTAAATGCGTTTTCAGCAACCTTGTGAAGTTTCTTCTCACAAATTCGAACTCTTTCAGCCAACTTCAGACTTAACTCTGTTTACTTCAGCAGTCGAATGAAACTTCTTCAAAGCCGTACCTTCTCAGCAAATGCAGCAACTGGCAACTTGGGAATTCGTGCCTCTCAGCAACTACAGCCTCAGCAAGTTAAGTCGCACTTCTTCAGCAATTTCAACCTGCAAATTTATACTTAGCAACCTCCAGCTCTCTCACAATTTCGAATTTCTCAGCAACTTCAAACTCTTCAGAAATTCGTACTTTCCACTTAGCCAATATTTTTGCATTCAACAACTGGTGAGAGGAATGAAGAGGATTTTAAAATCTTATAGCCAGGTCGAATTCCTGCAGAGGCTATACTTAGCACATTTTCGAATTCATTTTCCCTCTCTTTTCCCAGTTGTAACACTTGTCATCTGAGGCATCGGAATCTCAAACTTCTAGAATTATGAGTTCATCATCTCTGCACAGGCCTGCCTTGTTGCATTTGACTTTTTTTAAAATATTAAATCATTCACTGCATTGAACAAATTCGAATTGTTTAGCTAAGTCATTTGATATCACTTTCATCTGGCAAAATTATCTAGTCCAAACCTCTGGCGAAATCCTTCTCGTTCATTTGTTTGCCTTAGAGAAATTTCTCAATTTTGCCTTAGGAATTTATTTAAAATAGGCATTGGGCAAAATATCCATCGAAACGATGTGGACACGGCGTTGAGTAAGCTTGAATCACGTCTAAATTGCAAATGTTCAATACCCAAAAGAGAAATCTTTCCAGAATCCATCGTTTTCATGTGTATCCGGACGAAGGGGTACTTTTAATTTTTATTATTTAAAAATAATAAAAATGGCTAATGTTTATTTCTTCCCCTCCGGATGTCTTTAACTCTTGCAATTTCAATCTTCTCTGCCTTGGCAAATTTTCTTGATTTTTTCTGAAGAATTTTCCCTCTGAAGATTTTCATAACTCTGGAAATTAGCATCATTCTCTAGATGTACTCTTCATTTTCCCCTATAGAAAGTACCTTAGGAATTATTTAAAAATATAAATTTTATCCCTGAAGGGCGCATATGGCATGTCACTCTTCCATTTTATTCCTTAGGCGATTCCACGCCTAGACTTTCTTTTCTCACTTAGCAATTTTCACGCCTAGGCCTTCTTTTCATACTTGGCAATTTTCATTTTTAAGTCCCCACTCACTAGGCGCATTTCACATAGTGAAGAGGAAAAAACATAATCCTTGGTCTTTTAAAAAAATCACGCCCCCTTGGCATTATTTCCCCCCTTGGCGCATGGTGACTCTTCACCTTCCTTGAGCGCACTTCACATAATAGACTTCCACTCTCAAGCGCATTTCACATTCACCAGCTCATGTTTTTTAACTTTCACCTTGGGCGCATATGCCATGAAGAAGAGGAAATTGAGGGTGCAAATGAGGGTGTCATGAGGAATTCCCACGCCTAGACTTGATTCTTCACCTCCCTCTGGCGCATATGGGCTAGGCTACTTCCATGTTTGAGCGCATTCATCACATGTGAAAAACCTCCCACGCCTTAGGTGTCCTTTCACCTTCCTCAAGCGCATTTTGACTTGTAGACTTCCATGTTGGGCGCATATGCTAGTGTGAGGGGGAATTCCGCTTATTTCAAGTGACCCTTCAGCTTCCTTAAGCGCATTTTAGCTATGTAGCTTCCTTGCCTTAGGCGCATATTGGCTTGTGAGGAGGAAAATACTACGCCCATAATGTCTCTTCACCTTCCCTAGTCGCATATAGCCTGTGCAACCTCCTTTCTTGAGCGCATTTGAGGATGCCTTAGGAAATTTTTATATCTCTTGAATATTTCCACGCCTTGGGTGACCTTTCACCTTCCCTAGGCGCATATGGGGGTACGAGGAGGAAAATTCCATGCCTTAGAAGAATTTCTATGCCTCTTGAAGGCGCATTTCATCTTTGCTCAAGGAAATCTCACACTTAGAGATTTTTGTATCTTTCATTCCTCCTGGGCGCATATGAGGGTGTTTGCCTGTCAGCTGTCGTTTATAAGTTTCCAACGCCCTAGGTGACCTTGGCTTTCTATTTTTAGTAAACTCTAAGAAATTAGGGTTTCATTGCATTTCTCCCTGTTCTGAACTGGAGCTGACGTGGTTGTGCCTCCATTTGGTTTTGCCATCTTGTTCACACCTTATCTGGCACAATACATGCTATTTTTAGCCATTTGCTATTTTTAGCAAACCCTAGAATTGATCAATTTCCGTATCTCTATTTGCTTTGAAATTTGTTCCAGTTGCTTTTGATGCTATGAGAGACCTGTTCATACTTGCTTCTGGTGATGATGCGCTATTTTTAGCCATGAGATGACTTACTAAAAATAGTAAGTATTCAGATCGTGCTCAAATTTTGCCAGTAGGTAGCCTGAAAGATGCTGATCATGGTGGCATGCTTCGTTTCGACATCTCTGCATTTTGCTTCATCTATTTTTAGACATGGCAGGGAAATCCTAATCTGACTTGCATGTGCTCCAGACTGCTCTTGATTGCTCCTAACTGCTCCTGACTGCTGGACTGAAGTGTTGGGTAGCTGCTGGGATGATACTGCTATTTATAGTAAGTGTCCGGAAAGTGGTCAACCGGATGTCAGATGAGTTTGCATGTCACAGTGCCCGTGAAATCCCAAAAAACCCAGAAAACTGTTCAATGTTCCGGCACTAGCTAAAAATAGTAAGTCTCTTAGAATCAACTCATTCCGTTCGCATGTCATATCACTGCGAAGCTCTCGCAAAACCCACATGGAATATCCGGACATGCATTGACAATTCCTACATGCAGACCCTAAAAATAGCCTCGGAAGGCTGAACTCTGAGAGTCACCATCTCGGCTTGCATGTTACACCATCGCGAAGGTCTTGAAAAACCCAGATCAATTCTCCCGTCATTCATCGGAGAATTGCTTGTCTAAACCCTGAAAATAGTCTCTGAAGGCTAAACTGCTAAAAATAGCCAGTTGTCTGAATCTGTTCAAATTTCATGTGTAGGCACTCTGAAGTTGCCCGAACGGGCTGAAGTAGTTAGAATCCCGAAATCCTAAGGAACAAGCCTCAAATTAGGTACTTACTAAAAATAGTAAGTTGTCAGATTTCAATAGGATTTCAGGGGGATTCTGCCTTGAGCTTTCTGATCGTGTTGCTGCATTTGGATTTTACCTTAGTAACTCAATCTTGACCTCAAACGGGCCTAAAGGATAGAAACCCTAAATTTGTCAATCACTTCAACTGAGGTCAAACGGGACATCCCCGGAAGGGCAAAAGATCAGAGACAGAGAGAACCAAAGCCAAAAGACCAGAATGGAGCAAAATTAGGGGGGTCCCCATCTTGGATGGGGTGATGTGTGAAAAAGGTCACAATAGGTAGAACCTTCTGTCATGGTCACTCAGAATGTCAGATCACCTTGCGAACTAACGTGTTGCGAAGCCAGACTAGATTAGAGAAGATCTCAGGAAGACCCAATCTGCAAATTCACACATCTGGGAAGCCAAATTCAAGGGCACCCCTGAGCTACAAGGGCGCAGAAACCATCAACTGGGCAGTCTTTGTGACATGTACTCTCTTTGTACCTCCATCTTCTGACTTTGATAACCGGAGTTCTACACTACGTACATCTTCGCTCGATAGCTTGTCAAAAAACTGGGCTAATTCTAAAGAGATTGAATCCATTTGCAAGCACATACAATGAGATTTGAGCCTCCAAAAAGAATGGCACCCCTAGGCTATAGAGGCGCAGATCTGCTTCTTGCTTGAAATTTACATCATGTTTCTACTATGGAAAACACTGCTCCCGTCACGAAATGACCTTGTAGGAGTATAACCTTGTCACGAAATGCTTCTTCATCATCCATGTTCTGCTCTGGATCCCAGGTTCAGGTTCTAACCTCTAGGTACTTACCAATTGTTGCTGACGACTAACAGGACACTGACCAAAGTCCATACTTGACCTGCCCAAAAACTAGTATTTTGACCTCATTTCAACAAGGTTTAGACTCTTTAATCAAAATGCCTTAATGAAGCAAAAAAATTGGTTTGGGTACAACAATATATATTAAATATTGAAACATAAAAGATTAAAATATCAAAAGTATAAGAGAACAAAACAGAGGATGAGCAACACAAAAATGGGTTGCTACCTTTTTTCCACCATATGTGACACAAAAACAATGAAAAATGTTTCACCTCTTAGGTTTTTGGTGCTCTTTCCGAAGTCAACTAGGGTTTTTTCACTAGAAAATAAAATTTAAAAACACAAAAATCGCACCAATTACTGGAATCGCGTCAGATTCCATGAAAAAATTCCATGTCAACACCAAAAATAGATTGGAATCTTGTCACGGATTGAAAAACATTTTGGGCTGCACAGACGTGAACCTTGGTTGATTCCGTAGGGTTTTTTAACCATACCCGATTCCAAGACATATCGTACCTATAATCGATGGAGGAAATGGCCGATTTGGCAACTTAGCTAATAAGGACAACTAACATTTTAACAATAGACCTTCTAGAGATTTGTCTAAAAATAGCTTTTCTATAAAATAGCCACTAAAACTAAACTTTTTAAAATATGTTCCTAAAAAATGGTGATGACTAAAAATAATGTGGGCTAAAAATTGTGCAATATACAATTTTGACAGTCAGCTTTGGAAGTAACGATTTTGATGGATCTCTTTTGTTTCAAACATGGCAGATCCTTTGAAGAAACCTTGAAAATCTAACAATTCACCAACCAATCTTGGTGGCTTGAATCTGAAAACTCTCTCTTTTGTTGATCTTTAAACCAAACTCTAGTTGAAATCTATAACCTTTGAATACTCCAAAAAACCCTTGGATCTATCCTTTTTATCTTTGCAAACTTTGCAACACCACACTTCTTTGGAAATTTTGATTCTATAACCTTCAAATGAAGAATGGAAGAAATGATAACCTCTCACTACTTGCTTTTGCAATGACTGAAATGTTGTTGAAGATCATTACAATGCTTCCTTGCCTTAAACAACAATATCTAATGAGTTTATCAATAAATCTCCAATTGTCTTATGTATTTCAACTATTTTTACAATACCATAAAAGCATGTCAATGATAACTCTTGCCAAGAATACACAAAGCAATTTTTTTGTTCTGTTCTAACCTTTTATATTGAAGTGATGTCATAGAGACTTAAAATTTTCTCTAAAATGAAGGCTAAACCCTAGAAAATTTGAAACAACTGATCTCAGGCACTTGCGATGAACTTTAGATGGGGATCAGAGCTTGAGGTTGCCTAATATTAATGAAGACTACTGTATTTTTGTAGCTGAAACTCTCTTCATTTGAGAATATTGATGTACTCTTGAACGTTAACTGAATTTGAGGCAAGTTAGGAGAAGGAACATCCACATGTCTTAAAATTGGTTAGAAACCCTAGGTATTGTTTCTGCATGTGATTTTTGGATATAAAATGCTGCTCAGAGAAGGAAATTCAGCTTGAAAACACATGAAAACTATTGAAAAAGTGAAATCTCTACAAAATTTGATAGTTGCTGCCAATAAAATTCCTTGTGTTCACTGCCGTCTATGAGGAAGAATGGGACCATGCAGGTCAATTCAAATATACATACATCTATACATAGGATACTTTTTTTCCTTTTATCTAGTATTTTAAACTAGAACTCACTTCATATCAATGCCCTTATAAATAGAAAACTTTCTTTTTGCTTGAAAAGTCACACCTATTCATAGAAGAGTACACTTACATGAGAAATTGCATTTGCCTCTTAAAATTCAGTCAGCCCTGTTGACATAACAATCAGCACCTCTGGAGTGCGAGTTGGTACGGACAACTATACACAGTGCGTAATGATTGCTCTTCAAATTAGGAGGGGAAGCTCCCTCTTTTTCTGATATGAGTAAAGTATTCTAAAATCCTAACCTTTTGACTCAGCTGGAAGAGACACAAGGTTAAGGAAACCAAAAACGTTGCAGCTAAGGGTTTTCTCCGGTTTTGTAGATCTTAACTACAACTAACTAAATGCTTTAATCTATCCTATTCCCTCAAGAAAAACAAAGAATGAGGAATTAGGAGCAGGAATGTGATATATGATAAACTTTACAACAGGATTTCCAAGGAGGAGGAACCCCTATCCAAGACATAGATATGCAACAAGCTTATTAGCAACAACACTTAAACAATAATTCTTCTTTCCAAATTTCCAAGGAGGAGGAACCCCTATCCGAGGCGTAGATATGAAAGAACAACTATTAATCACAACATAAGATAGCAAACTAGGACAGCAAATTGCATTGGCGAGACATGCATACAATAAACGATCAAACTAGCAACTACATTTAACTAAGATGAACAAGTACCATAATAATAACATTCAACCAAGGTGGCACAACTATTTATTATCATAGTAAAATCTCGTGAACAGATACAGAACAACAATATTTCAAGCAAGGTGGCTCAACATATATTACTATTGCGTGAAAAATTTAATTACAAATGAGCAAAGATCTCTTATTTATAGACATCAAAAGTGTAGGGAACCTAAAATCACCTTGATTCAACTACAGTCTCGCGAGCATGCGAGATTTTATTGCTAAACCTAATTGTATGCAACTATACAATTAACTGGAAAGCTACCATCAGCTAACTAGAACAAACTAAATCAAATGAACGTGTGCAACACGCAAGTCCTTATTGATATGCATGTTAACTGAAAACTAGCATCAGTTAAATGGAGAATGAAAACTCCATCTATACATAGGAAATTCAAAAATAGACATGCATGAGATGTGGAACAATGAGTTAACTCGCAAAGAGGCGTCTAGTTAACTGTTGGATATGATGTCTATCCAGAAAATATGGGATGTTCTTATCTGGAGTTCACTAGCCGCGATCTTGAGCAAGTAACCCCTCCACAAGGTCGCGTTGACGAGTGTTTTATGACTGCACCAACATAGAATAAAGTTTCCAACGGTCACTCTATCCTCTCTTGATCAAAGTTTTCCTCATGCTAAGATTGCTAGAAAGATCATGCATTCGACTCCAAGGTTCCTTACGCAAGGGGATAGTCTCATTTGGCTCAATGTGGTTTTGTTGGGTATTCCAAGGGGACTTACACAATTGTTCAACTTTTGAAGTAAATGCAAGATACGAATGATTTGACGACGATGCTCAGGTTCTTAGACTAACCAGGAAAATACTGAAATTAAAAGGAGATAAGGGGTAGAGATTTTATTGTCTAATACTAAAGTCGGAATACAAGGATCAACTTCAACAAGCTTCGAACCAAACTTTGTTTCGCCTCCCTTCAGACAGCTTCTACAAAATCGGTGCAATCTTCAAAGGATGGGAAAGATAATCAAATTATGACACAACAATGCATACGGACATATGAGTCACAATTGAAGTTAAGTGCCAAATATTCTAGTTGACCACGCAGGGCGAACCCACCGTCAGCGAACCCGCTAGTGGTATGGATGAATGAAGACTTGCTCAAATCGAACAACGCATTCCACAACTATCAACTACTATCATGAAATGAAATCTACTTTACTCGAATCTACTTGAATTGGAAAGACGAAGAAAGCCTTGCTAGCTGCTCACGATAAAAGAAGGATTCACCAATCGATGAAAATTCTTTGTATTATGAGAGGTTTCCACAACAACTTCTTACAAAAACTTTCAAAGGGAAAGCTTTTCTTTCCTTTTCAAACTAAGCTAACCTCTATGCTCTCTATTCTCTAGCTCAACTCTATCTTTGATCTAGTGTCTAACTCTAATAGAATACAAATGAGGGGGGATGCCCCTTTTATATCAAGTTGAGTCCAGTGGATGACTTAGATTCAAATACAATGAAGGGCTCAGATTGAGCCACATATGCCCTGCTTAGGGTCTTCACCCTAAAAATCGGCACTGAGAGGAGTGGGGCAATGAATGCACAAAAGATTCTCCACTCCTTTGCAGAAACCACTACCAGCAATTAATGCACATCATCTCCTCCCAGAAGATCATCATCTAGAAGGGCGTTTCCTTTTTCCTTTTCCCTGGCTGCAAAATCAATGAACCTAGTCAGCACAGCCTCAACCTCCTGATTCGAAATGGGCAAGATATGATCCATCTGGAATTCCAACAAAGTAACCGTTTGCCCATGCTGGGCACAAGATTTCTTCCAGGCAACTAGAGCATCATGGGTATTCTGAACAATGCTAGAGAAGGTTGAGGTGTTCTCAAAATCATCCTGAACAACGGTCTTCACCTCCGAAAATAAAGGCGCCAATCTACTCTTTAAGTCATTTGCAGTCACCTCCTCAGAAGTCAGCCTCCTAGCAAAGATAGCCTCCAATGTATTGAGGACTCCGTCAAGAATATTTGTCATGGATTTTCTAACCCTGATCAAATCCACCTATGCCGCATCATAGAGTCCTCGGCCCGTGACCACTGAAGCGTACCAGTTGGCGAAGTCATATCTATCACCCTCCTAAATCACACCTCCCCCAACCAAAGTCGATAAAGGCGTGCACATCAAAGCCTCTAGGTGAAGAACAACCCTGGTCTGATAGATACAAGGCTCACCCCAAGCCTGATTAACTGCCTCCATCCATGCCATAATATCGGAGGCCTGCCGATAAGCATGGGAAAGATCCTCCATAAACTTTTTTGTCTCAACACAAATATTGGCAACCCACTTATCTGCCTCATGTGCCATTCTTCTCAAATCCTCCAAACCACTAACTGACTCTCTAGGAAATTCGGTTGGGAGCTCAATTGCCGGATTTTCTTGCCCACAAGGATGGGACAAGTGTTGCACATAGCCAATCAGCATTTTGTGCTCCATCTTCAATCTTTTGTACTTGCCCTCAGTATGGAGCAATCTATCCTTGAGTACTTGATAGGAATTATCGCACTCCTCAATCACCCGTGCTCTAGTAGGGCGGCCAAGCTCCATGGTCGTGATCACATAATTTTCCATAATTTTTCAGAACAGCTTCATCCCAATCACATTTTATCCTAGGTATAGCCACATGAAGTGTACAAGATCCATCCTCATTTGCTGAAATCTTGGAGAACTTTCTGGCCTTCTTCTTCCTCGAAGGTGCACTGATCCTACTCAAAAATTCTTCCATCTCAATTGTTGGATCAGTCTCCTCAACAGGATCGCGTCTCATCCTATCCCTTAGCCATTCTGGCACTTCTTGCTACAAGTCAGAAATAATGAAGGGTTGTTCATTCCTGGCTTCTACTTCACGAACTTCCTCTCTGCCTTCATCCTGACGAGGCCCGTCAATCTCTATAGGCTCGGTATCTCCTGATCTTTGGGCCTCCTGCCCTGAAGTGGCATCATCCTCAAGAGCTGCCTCAATCTCATGCTAGAAATGAGTATCAGTGGTCGTTTCTTCCTCTGTCTCTGGCTAATTTTCCTCTCTAGGCATATTGATGCTTTGTCCAACTGATTCTCTACAAGGTGGTTGACTTGCCTCTCGTAACACATGTCCTTCATTCAACTTTTCTCTTTCATCAGCAAACAACGAAATCTCCTGCATGCTCGGAGAGTGTGCTCGTGATGGCGTATGTGTGGAATCTTCAATTCTTTGAGGCTCGGGTTGGACTGGCTCTTTTCCTCGTGGCTCTGGAGCTTGAGAAATCTGCCTCCTTTGCCTAGCAGCTGGTGATCTGTGATCTCCCATCAAATTGAAGTAAGGGGAATTGATCTGCCCTTAAGCCGGTTTACACACCTTTCCACCCAACTCTATGTGAATGTCAACACTGGGATGCAAAGCATATCCAAGTCTATAATCTCTGGCTCTGACCAATATAGAAGTGGGAGTAGTGTATCCCTAACTGTTTCATAATCATCCTGTATGACATTTATATCCTCTTCAACCTGATCTGGTACTGGGACAATCTCACATTCTCTAATCATCTCCAATGGTATCTATGAAAACATCCTTCTCTGAACTTCAGCCTTATCCACTGCACTAGCCCAGAAATCTTCAATTTGTGCTTTATGCCTAAATTCCTCAGAGTCTCAGACAGTATCCATCTAATATTCCTCTGGGGATCATAATCCTGTCTGTTGGTATGTTCGGAGAGGTGGAAGAATTGAAGCTCATTCTCTGCTTCCCTAGCTGCCTGCAGTGATGGACAAACTTCATCTGAATTCCCCATGGTAATAGGGAATTCAAGTCCACCCTTCTTTTTTTTCTTCTGAATCTTATCATAGGCAATGCGTTGCCTAGATATTTCTAGCATCACAATTTTGTTCGTGGGATACCGGGGCAATCTGTATGGGTAAGAAGAAAACCCTTGCAACCTGATGTAAGAGAATTTCAGAAACTAGATAAACCAACATCCGTATTTTTCAATCAACTCCCGTGCCTCTTTAGATATTTTGTGATGAGTCCTCTACTGCAAGGTCCTCGTTATATGCATCGTGACGGCATCATTGACCCTCTTGTAATTTGAGGTGCTTGTCAAATGTAACTGCAGACAAGCCTCAGGAATTTTGAACTGCTGAGAACCACACCCAATCGGCTCCTTATATGATATTCCCCTATATTTTTTCATCTGGACCAGCCTGTAGACAATATACGAGCTCATGTAAAATGTCTTCGTTCTCTTGAGACTTCTGAGTTGCTCATGTAAATTATCACTGATCATCAACACCCAATCTACGTGCTCTTTTCCCTCCAGCACAAGGTTGATATAGTAAAACATCCAAGGTTCAAAGATGAACGCTTGGGGGCACCCTCCAACTCTGCTCAGCATCATGATCAAGTCACAAAATTCCTGCCTCAAGTCCTCTGAGATTACTTGCTTTGGCAGCTTCGTGCGAGTTGGCTTAGGCTTATTCATCCACCTGGAATTTATCATGTCAGCACATTGATCAAATGTGGATGCATACATTCTTTTATCCCTCTCTCTTGTTTTGTAAATCATTTTCTCGTAGGCTAGAATTCCAAACACCTCCCCAATAGCTTTAGGTGTAAGGTTGGCCAACAGCTTCCCATCCGGTGAAATGATAGTTCTTTGCTTTGTGTTGTAGCAATTAGCACACTCCATAATCAGCTCTGGGCACCGAATTGCTGGTGGAAAAGCAGCAGCTGCATAAATTCCACTTCTGACAATGTTGTGTGAAGTGATTGATGGATGATGGCCTCCACTTCCCATTATTCGTCTTCTGAAAGTCTCCAAATTCAAGGAGCCAAGATTTGTGTCACTTAACTTGCCCAGTTTCAAAGAAAAACTTTGAGTCTGGAAGGAAAGATTTGCTCAACTTTTTTATTACAGCCTGCCTTGATGTACTTGCTCTGTTGGACTCAGCATGATTTCCCCTTCCTGCAACTCTTCTATTTGCCTTGGCCATCCTGTAGAAATAAAAAGCAGCCATTAGCAAATAAGACTTAGAAAATAATAACACTTCAAGAGTGCTAGCTGATTTTCAAAAATAAAAGGTTGCAACACTTCAAAATTTCCAACTTCAAACCTCAACGCCTTTCTCACTTCAACACTTAGAAGTTTCTGCTTGCAGCAACACAACCCTCAGCACTTAGGAATATTTTCTCTTCTCATGTTCGCACTTTCAGCAATTGAGAAATAATTCTTTCAGCAACTCACTTCACTAGCCTTTTAGAAATTCCTCTTTTCAAGTTCGCACTTTCAGCAACTTAGAAATTTCTCCTCTCAAATTCGCACTTCCAGCACTTGAGAAATTTCTCTTTTCAAATTCACATTTTTAGCAACTCAAATCTTCTCTTCTCAAATTCGCACTTCGAGCACTTGATGAAGAAGAAGAAAAGAACTTGAATTCTTATAGCCAAGTCGAATTCTAGAAGAGGCTAATCTTAGCAAACATTCGAATTTCTATTTTCCACCCTCTGCCAGTCGCAACACTTGTCACTTGAAGCATCGGAATATTTGACTTCTAGAACTTTGAAAAATTCATCACTCCTACACAGGTGTGCTTCATCATGATTGCATTTTGAAATTTAAATCAAGTATTCCTCATAAAAAATTTCATCAACTGGCTAAGGCATTTCATTTCCGTGTTCACTCTGGCAAAATTATTCTAGACATCCAACTTCAATTCACAAGCTAAGGTGCTTTTTGTTAAAAAAACATCTCTTATTTTGCCTTAAAAAAAATTCATTTTGCCTAGGAAATTCATCAAACAGGCGCCAAGCAAAAATCCTTGTCGAAACAACACGATCAAGGTGTGGAAATTTTTTAAATCATCTCCCAATGGGAAATGTCCAATACCTAGAAGAAATTTCCCCTTAGAAATCATCATTTTCATGTGTATCCGGACGAAGGGGTAAGTTTAATTTTTATTATTTTTGAAAAATAATAAAATTTTCTAAGGTTTATTCCGTCTTAATTCTAGGTGCATTTCTTACTTGTAGCTTTCATTTTTCCTGCCTTGGCGTCTTTCCTTGACTTCCTGAAGAATTTCCTCTCATGCTTTTGGACGCATATTTTAAGGTTACCTCTTCTAGGCGTACTTCTCATTTTCACTTTAGAAAATGCCTTAGAAATTTTTAAAAATTTATTAATCTTACCCTTGAAGGGCGTAGCTTCATGTATCAACTTCCACTCAAACCTTAGGCATTCCCACACTTTGGCAACCTTTACCTTATACTTAGCATTTTTTCTCCTTCAAGTCCCAACTTCCTTGGGCACATTTTACCCTATGTGCTTCCACTTTCAATCTTGGGCGCATTTCATGTGGTGTGTAGGAACTTTCATCTTGCTTGGGCGCATATGAGGGGGTGTGTAGGAATTTCCCAACACTTAGAAATTTTCTTCAATCTACGCCTTCCTTGTCTATATCTTGGGCGCATTTCACTAGTGGTGGAGGAACTTTCACCAACTTGGGCGCATTTAGCATGTGGTGAGGGAAATTCCCACACCTTAGGAACTTTTACCTCCTCTTCTTTCCTTGTTAGTTGGGCGCATTTTCTATAGGGAGGAGGAACTTGAGGGCGCATTTCACATGTGCTGAAGGAACTTGCACCTAGCTTGGGCGCATATAGCATGTTGAACTTTCATCCAAGGGTGCATTTAGGGGGGTGGGAAGGAATTTCCCAACACTTAGAAATTTTCTTCAATCTACGCCTTCCTTGTCTATATCTTGGGCGCATTTCGCTAGTGGTGGAGGAACTTTCACCAACTTGGGTGCATTTAGCATGTGGTGAGGGAAATTCCCACGCCTTACACAATTTTTTATCACCACATCCTTGCTAGTTGGGCGCATTTGGAGGTATGAAGAGGAACTCTTTATACTTAGAATATTTTCATTACCACATTTCCTCCATTTTTGCAAGCTGGGCGTATTTCATGTAGTGTGAAGGAATTTTATAACACTTAGAAATTTTAAAGCCTCCTCCATGCCAAGGGCGCATTTCACCTCCTCTCTTGCCAGTTTCCATTTAGAAATTTTCAACGCCCTAGCTATGTCTTGCCATTCTATTTTTAGTAAATTTTGGAAATGCACGGCTTTTCATGGCTTTTCATCTGTTTTGAATCTGGCACTGGCATTATATGCTTCCTGTGGCCTTGCTACCTTGTTTATACCTGTTACCCAAGCCCATCTGCTATTTTTAGCAAACCCCAAAATTGATTGACTTTTGCAGCTCTATTCAACCTAAAATTTGCTCCACATGATCCTGATGATTTAAGTGTCCTATTCACACGTGCCTCTGGCACATACCTACTATTTTTAGCCATGAAATGACTTACTAAAAATAGTAAGTACTCAGATTGTGCTCAAATTTTGCTAGTAGGCTACCTGAAGGATGCCGATCCTAATGGGGTACTTCATTTTGACAACTTTTGTATTTCATCTCCCTATTTGAGGCATAAAACTGGAAACCCTAATTCGACTTGCATGGGCCTCAAACGACTTTGTTTGACTGGATTCCTGTTGCATGTTGTTCTGCCTGTGAAATTGGAGCACCGGGAGCTACCTAGGGTGTACCTACCAAAAATAGTAAACGCTCGAAAAGTGGCTAATCAGCTGTTGGATGAGTTTGCATGTCATCGTGCCCAAGGGAACTCAAAAAACCCAGAAAACTGGTCCACATGCGGGCACTAGCTAAAAATAGTAAGTCCCTGAAAATTGATCCATTTTGCTTGCATCTCATTATTACCTATTTTTAGTTTCAGCTCAAAACAGGTAGAGCTGAATTGCATTCATCTCAGGAAGGTAAAAATAAAAATTGTCCGCCTACGTATTCATGATATTCCGGGATTTGATTACTTGTGAATTTCAAGTGTTATTATGCAAATGTTTGTAACAGAAAAATTCATAGGTTTGCAAAGTAATGTTGTTTTTATTCATATTGTAAAAGTTGAAGTCCCACACAAGCCATGGGAGTAACCTGATTTGATTTCTTAATCAAATGATGAATACAAACAGAAAATGCATTACACAACTGAAAATAACGTAAGAACAAGGGGAGAGGGCGATTCGTCATTGTCTGGAATGACAAACCATCTCTACAGCCAAGTTGACTTTCCATCAATCTCCAGCATTGGTGTCGACTCCAGCTCCAAGGTTTACCTGCAAAATTGTGAAGGGTAGCGTTAGAGCAATGAGAAATCGTATTCTACCTTATCCCTACATTACCAACAGAAATGGAATGTACATCCTATCAATCATTCACCAGTTAAAAAAGAAAGTAAAACATCAAAAGGAAAACATTGATTCATTGTTGTTTTTACTAACTGGTTTTCGTCATGTGCAGAAACAGGAAATGTAATGTTGTTGATTCTCAAATATTAATATGAGTGGGGTAAAATGCGGCTCCCACAAGGGTTGAGCCCAACTCATCAAATTTTTTGTGCAATATAAACATCATGAAAATTTGTTTTGTGTTATACGGATTTTTTGCAAAATTCATTACAATAGGTATGCAAAGAGTAAATAACATTAGTGCTGCAAATTATTTTCATTTCCAGATTACATTGTTTTCAGATCTTATGGTTTACGCAGTTAAAGCCATTATATCAGTTTTTCAAAGATGGTGAACAGATATATATATATTGAAGTTCACGAAGCAGTCATCAAAGGAGAACAATGCCATGAGGATATCATTAGAAAATCCCATGCATATTGCTTACATCAGAAAAAGAAGCACGATTAAAAGAGCTCGTGGTTTCAGCATGTTTACGAAATGTAGGAAATAGCAAGAGTTTTCAGGCCATGCCTAGATTGGGAGGTTTTTCACAGTAATTCCTCATCATTCTTTTCGTTTTCAGACTCATATATCTTCTATTTTGCGGAAAAGTGGTAATAGTGCTGGCAAGATCAAAATAATCTCATAAAGAGCAATTTTATTTCAAGACTCATGCTGTTATTAGTGCAATTCAGAGCTATTATGCAGGGACAGCATTTGTAATCAACATTGTGAAGTATCAAATAGAGAATAATCATCAGAAATTCATGGATTTCGGCTAGTGGAAGCTTAAGAATGATACAAAATGAAGAAATGTTCAGATCTGAAACAAGAAAACCGAACTTATTTTATCAAAAATCTTCCAAAATGGCATCCAACACAGAAAAATCAAATGGGCAAAGAAGTCTTCAGAAAATGCATGATCCAGCCATGGCGCGGCTTGTAAAAGCTTTGATAATGCAAGAAAAACGTTTCAGTTTTGAGGAAGAGGCTTATTCTCCTTTCATTTCTCAGAAATTACATCATGGCGGCCAAGTAAACAAGAAGAATGCTTAGAATCATAATGATGTTGAGGCTGGGATGCTCTCAGAGAGCTTTAGATTCAATGTTTGTAAAAAGCAGGTTTGAAACAATGGTGCTTACCACGTTTTTTCCATAAGAATCTTCATGATGGCGCACACAAGGAAGACTTCCAGACCAAGCTCAACCAAGAATAGCAATGGCGGCCAGATGAAGAGGATACCAAAAATGCAGCAAAGATACAAAGTCACAGCAATGAAAGATTATCAAAATTTATCCCTAGCTGTGGCTTGTAAAAGCCTGAAACACTTTTCAAATGAACAAGAAAACTCCTAGATTCGACACAAAGAATCACACTTACCAAAAATGCAAGCTATGGCATCCAAGACACAATGGCACGATTTTAATCTTCAAGGATTTCAGCTCACACTTCCTGCAAAGGGCGACTAGGGTTTCTCCATGGCGGCACTTAGCCAAGAGCAAGTGGAGAATAAAAATGAAATGAAACTCTTTCATTTCCATTTTAGGGTTAATGCCCTATGAAATTCGATGAAGTGGAGAAGGCTTTTTAGCCTTAAGTTTTATCAAAGCTTTATTCCTATGCTTGGGTCATGGCATTTCACTATGCCTTTGTTTTATTGAAGTCTTTCATTTAAATTAAAGGCTTATGTTTAGTCTTTTAATTTTTCAGACTTTGCCTTTATTTTTGCATTCATGTTTTGCATTGAAAATAATCTTTAATTTAAATCATTTTTAAATCATTTTTGATAAAGGTTATTATTGTAAAATGCAAAGTAAAGGTATGTTCTTTTATTTTTGCATTTAGGTCTAATTGTAAAATATTTATTTAAAGTGAGATTATAAATCACTTTTTAATAAATGTTATTATAAAATGCAAAAATAGAATTTCATAAATGTTTCATTACTTGCATTTGCTTCAAAATGTAAATCTTTATTTGGAATGATGTTTATAAATCATTTCAAATTAAAGATATCTTCAAATGCAAAAATGAATGGTCTTGAAGATTTGCATAAATCTTGGAGATGACTAAGAAAGTCTTGCCAACATGTGGAGCAAACCTAGGGAGTTTGGAGCACAAAATTAGGGTTTTCCTTCATTTTTTGAATTCCTTTTGATTCCATTTGAGTCAAGGAGTGTTATGAGGCACTGACATGAAGTTATCTTTCAGTTTTGAGCCTAATTTTTTGGGGTTTCTGTTTGCATACAGCTCACCAAGTTGGTGAAACTTGGACAAACTCTTCTTAGAGTTGGTTGGCATTGCATGCCTTGTTTGAAGAGAGATTTGACAACAAATGTGATTTTGGAGCCAAATTTCAATTCCGAATTTGGATACAATTTCTGTAAGTCTTTCTCTTCTTGTAGTTTAGGGGCTAGTTCTTGGTTTGGAGTTGCTGAGGCAGATACTTCACACTTTTGTGACTCATGATATTTTTGGTAGATATAATACAAATTCTCATTTTTCCTTAATAGAAGTCTTTTTTTCCTTCACATTGTCTCTTTGTTGTTTGGTATTGGTTGTGAATTGCATGATAAAATCCTGTGTAATCCTCTATTTTATCAGATTCCTTCCATGCTGAATGCAAAAAGTCTTGTCATAGTGCAGGTCTATATTAGTGATCTCTTTTTATGCTTTTATATTTGTGAAAACATTATTGTTTTCCTTGTGTTTAAGCATTAAAAAAGTCAGAACCTTTCATAGAATCATTTTTGCAGACATATACTACTGTGTTGTGAGATTGTTTTTTGATTCTATTGAGTTTTTTGTGAGTTTCAATAGTTGTTAGTCAAAATTCTTACTTCTGGTGTACCACCTATTAATGATAGCTATAGTTCAAGCATTTCCTTCTACTCTTTTCCTCATCGTTTTTGAGCTTTTACCAGAAAATCCAAAGGGAACCAGCCCATAACCTGGAGGTCCACTTCATTCCCTGGTCACCCACAACCTCGAAGTGTTCCCATGTGTCAATAGGTTGCTATAGTTAAAAGCTTAGCAAGGGTCCAAACCTTATTTGACAACAGTCATATCACTGCGAAGCTCTCGAAAAACCCATAAAGAATATCCTGACATGCATTAAGAAACTCTGCATGCAAACCCTAAAAATAGCCTCTGAAGCTTGAACCGTTGAAATTCATCATCCCGGTTTGCATGCTACATCACCGCGAAGGTCTTGAAAAACCCAGAAATATTCTCCAGACATGCATTGAAAAGGCACACATGCACACCCTGAAAATGGCCTTTAAAGCCCGAACTGCTAAAAATAGCAAGTTGTCCAATTTTGCTCAATTTTTGCATGCAAGTACCTTGAAGTTACTTGAATGTGTTGAAGCAGTCGGAATTCCAACATTTTGATAAAAAAGTCCCAGATTGAGTATTTACTAAAAATAGTAAGTTATCAGATTTCAATAAAAATTTGATGGGATCCTGCCTTGAGTCTTCTGATCGTATTGCCGAGCTCAGATTTCACATTGATAACTCTATTTGACCTCAAACAAGCCTGAAGGATAAAAACCCTAATTTCATAGACTTAGCCAACATTTCAACCTAGGTCAAACGACAAGGCATCCCTGGAAGGACGGAAAGACTAGAGAGAGATTCGCAAGACCAAAGCCAAAAGACCAGAATGGAGCAAAAATTAGGGGGTCCCCACTTGAATGGGGTGATGTGTGAAAAGGTCACAACAGGTAGCATGGTTGGAATTCCTGCATATCCATAGATGCGAATGTAGCTATAGGTAGGAAACTGAATGGACCAGTCTGCCCATTCTACCATTGCTTCTTTGGCAACCGTTGAGATACGAGCATGCAATTGTTGGTCTATGTTCCTCATTGTGTGCATCAAGAACACTTCTTGTACACGCTTGAAATGTCGCTCGGACTTTGTCAACTCAAGTTGGTCATAATAATAATGAAGTTTTTGTACACTGAGAATCCCTATTGTTTTCAACCCTCTAAACTAACATTGGTAACTGTTGGCATTTCAATTAGCACCTCTGGAGTGCTTATTGGAAACGGACAGCTATTGCAAGTGTGTTGGTACATGCTCTTCGAATTATAGAGAGGAAGATCTCTCTTTGCTGATTTTCTACTGTAAAAAAGGGGTGTACTAAGATTCCTATCTTTTTTACTCAGCGGCAGGACACAAGGGTGCATAAACCAATGCGCCGTAGCTAAGCTTTTTCTCTAGTTTCCGCAGATCTTAACTACGACTAACTAACTTCTAGACTATCCTACCTCCTCAAGATAAACAGAGCATGAGGGCGTAGGAGCGAAATGGATTTGGTTGGATCACTTGAATCCTCCATCTCAATGGAATATGGTTGAGGCTCTAAACCTTCGGATATATACCAAGATAGAGCTCGATACAAGCAAACACTCGTTACAGTAAACTGGATTCGAGACCTGTCAAGGAGGAGGAACCCCTATCTGAGGTGTAGGCTTGGATACAACTCACTGGAAACAACAATGAACGATGGCTTGTCTAGCAGGATTCCCGAGGAGGTGACGACACCTGTCCAAAGTCTAGGCTGCAAAACAAAACATTAAACAACATCATACGATAATGATCGATGACAAAATATCCAAGGAGGTGACGACACCTGTCCAAGGAGGAGATTGAAACAATGCACTATTTGAAAATAGGACTTTGAAAACACTCAATTATTTAGATCAAGCAAGCATGCGCCTTCTGATTTATTTCTTCAAGCTTCTCCAAAGAATTACAAAGGTTGGGACAGTAAAGGCACGAAATCATGCACAATTACGATCAACCAACGAACTCTCATCCAAGAGTGAACAAATATAAACGAGCTAACTCTGGCAACAATGGCGCACAATTTTGCTAGCAAATAAAGGTTAAACAAATAAAGAACCTAAGGCTCTTATTTATGGAAACTCAAAGGAGTAGGCAACCCTAAAATCTCCTTGAGTTAACAAACAGTTCTTGCCAATTAGCAAGATATTATTTCTACTGTCTAAAAGTAGGTGAGCAAACAGTTAACTGGAAATCTACTTCAGTTAACTGAAACTAAACAAAAGTCAAACTGGAAGTCTACCTCAATTGACTAACACCTAACTAAAAGTGAACTTATATTACAAATGTGTCTCCAAATAGACATCCACCTTTTGAGGAGATCTAAGATCCACAAATCGTGGGAGTCAATTAGACATCCTAGATCAGTGGGATCTGACATGCATGATCTGTGAAGATCTGGAGTCAACTTGGAAAGGGGCATCAAGTTGACTTCAGTCATAATTAATTCTATTTGGAGGGTAGGACGTCCTTTCTTGGTGCTTTACACCTCTTCACCACTGGTCAACAAAGTCTTTATCCAGTCATTGACCTCTTCGGCCTCCGGGCAATTAATGCTTTTCAAAGTGACTATGTGGCGTCTAAGCATTTCTTCACCCGTTGCAAGCTGCTGATGATAGGTTATGCATTGGGCAGCTGCTTCATCTAACTGGACAGACATGGCTGCAATTTTGGCTAATTTGCAGCCATTGGGATCTTCAAGAAATGAAGATCGGATGACATCTTGGAACCGTGTCTGTACCGTTTCAAACTCAACATATTCCCCTCCTTCTCGCTGATATTCTAACTCAGGGAAGGATATTACCAACGTTCTTGGGAAGTTGATAATATTGGCGACAAAGCGTCTATAGTCAATCAGCTACACTGAGTTGGCATCGTAGGCTCTCACCTTGTATGCCACCTTTTCTTTCCACTCAAAGAGATGGTGTTTGTTTTCAGTGGTTGTAACTGATTCATATGCCTGTTGCAAATCAGCAATTGTCGCTTCCTCTCTCGGCCTTTCTTGAGCTGCCTTTATATCTAACTGCTGGATTTCTGATCGATGTCCATGTGCTCTGTCTCTCAGCTGATATGCTTCTGCTAATACTCACCTCCCTTTGACGACAAACTCATCCACTTGACGTCTCAAGTGTTTGCCGTATGTGATCAACTGGTGATGGTTTCTTTCAGCTAGGAGATCCAATAGTCCTTGAGGCAAGGCTAAGGAGGTGGGAATGTCATGTATCAAACTAGAAATGTACAATTTCAGCTGACAGATTTCAGCCTTTAAGGCTGCTTTGTCTTGTCCATCCTTTGTCATCCTTTCTTTGACGCTCGCTGAGGCGATTCCGAGAAGGTCTACCTCCACCTATCGAGTGGTCTTTCCAAGGTTCACCTTTGAAAGCGTGAAATCCTCAACCCTCACATTATGTATATCCTTGTCTTCAGGCGGGGCAGTAGTCTCTATGATAACCTCGTTCTCTACATTCTTCTCTACATGTGTCTGCTTCTTCAACTTCTTTACTGGCATGTCTTGTGGGACATGATGGAATTCAGAGAAATCAAGCTGATAAGAAGGTCTCTCCCTCTTCCTCCCAAGCGAGCTTTCCAACCAGATAGAATCTCGGCTAGAATTGCTGGGAGGAGAAGCATCGGCCCCCTAAATGCTAGAAGAATGAGACTGTGCCGTGGCAATGCCTCGTGGTGGCGAGTCCAAATCAATAGGACTTTGTGACCTCTGTGATGGTGGTGAAGTAGGTGGCTCTGTTTCTATTACAGGCATTGCTTCTGCTGCAACCTCTTCTACAATGGGCTCCATCTCTGTCTCAATTATCTCAATCAATGGCTCTAGTGTAGCTGCAACGGTCTCAATTGTTTCAGGTAAATTGGTGGCTGTCTCCACCTATACCTCTTGCCGGCTTGTGCTGGCAATTCCTTTTCTCCCCCATGTAGTCCCTGACATCCGCATTCCTTCTGGAAGGAAGCTCATCTTCTTCTGCCTGGGTTTCCTCCTAGACGAGGTAGGTAGTGTAAACTGAACCGCTGGCAGCTCTAATCGAGGAAGTACTACCTTCCTTGTCATTTTACTGTCAAGGTAGAGTTGACTGTGTCGAACTACTCTACCCGTTATTTCCTCAATAGACGTACTCTCTTTTGCGTACCAATCTACTTCGCCAAGTGGTTGTGAATCCACTAGACCCGTGAAGAAGGAAGAAAGAATGACTTCTCCTTCGTCATCAGATAAGCCCTCGATGTCCTTTGACATGAATTCTGCAATTTGCGAGAGCTTGAATCTGCTATGGTTCCTTCTTCTCACTTCGAACTCATCCTCACAGTTGACCCAAAAATCCTCCATGAAAGGTTCATGTGATGATCTTTGTTCAAGGTGTGCTGCGAAGATGCCTCTAGGGTCATAGGATGGCCTCCTATCAATGAGGTACTTTAGATTAAATCTCACTATTTCCTGGTTTATCAACCCGGCATCGGCTGCAGTCCTGCATCTGTAGAATCCCATCTGGAAAGGAAAGTTTGCAGCAGACTTCTTCTTTATGCGAAGGTAAGAATGAACCTCGGCCAATTGCCTCAGGAATTCCATGAACACTACCCTATCTGAGGGGTACCGTGGCATCATGGCGGGGTGACCATTATAGCCATACACGCGTATGTAGGTGAAAATGGGGAATTGTATGAACCAATCCGTCCAGTCCACCATTGTTGCCTTAGCTGCTGGTGAAATACGCATGTGCGTCTCATAGTCTAGCTCATGCACAGTGTGCATAGTGGAAAGGTCATTCATCTTTTTGAAGTGTCTTTCCGCTAGAGTGAACTCCAAGCGAGGAAAGTATTCTTGGACTTTTTGCACACCCAGGGTTCCCATAGTGTTTAATGTTCTGAAATCGCCTTGGAAGGCTATCAGGTAGACCAGGTATGAACACATGTGGAAACAGTGCTCTTCTAGATACCCGGTGAATTGTTGGTCGAGTGTGTCACTTATCAAGGAGGCCCAATCATAGTGTTCTTTCTTGCTGATTATTTTGCCAATAATGTAGAACATCCACGGCTGGAAGGATTTCCCCTCCTCTTGTCCAGTGACTTTGCTGAGTAGGGTGATTAACACTCCGTACTCATCTTTGAATTCTCCTCTCCCAACCAATCTAGGCAAGCTGGTTCTCTTTGTTTTCAACCAATGTTGGGCCATTATACGAGAAAACTCATCCTTCGAAGCCTCGAATGCCTTTTCGCATTCTGTCACAGATATGACCTTCTTGGTAGGGCATGGTGGAATTGCAAAACAAGTCTATATGTCCACCGGCTTCAAGCTGCAAATCACCCTCCCGTCTACTGACAGGATCTCTCTTGAAGTCGGGTTGTAATGCTTTGTGCAAGCAGTTACAAGCTCGATGCTTTGCAAGGTGATTGGAATAGATGCTGCTTGAAATAAACCAGATTCTTCAATGTTTTGCAACGTGATTTGATTCATGCCCTCCAAATCCTCAGAACTGACCTCTGGATTGTTCTGCCATAAGTCTGTGTCAGTCGTTTTCAGGTAATCATAGTATAAGACTGTTTTGGTCCTGTATTGTACCTGAGAGTATTGCATTCTGAAAACCTTGAATATTGACTGGGCACTTGACCCTGTTCTGACACTTTTCTGGAACTACTAAAAATAGCCTCGTCGGGGGTAGTTTTTACGAAAAATTTTGAGACATGGGTTTTGTTAAGAATGATTTTCTAGACAAACCCAGATCGTCAGAAATTCAAAAAAATGAGTTTTTCCTTGGCATGCAGAAGCCCTTTGGTAACAGAGGTAGCAGGGGTACCAGAAAGTGATTTTTCTCGGAAAAATCTAACACATGGGTTTTGTTCGTACTTCAAAGCCAAACAAACCCAGTTTGTCTATTTTTCAATATTATGACTTTTTTCGAAAACCCTAAAATATAGGGGCTGCAGGGCTACTCTTTTTGAAAAAATCTACCATATGGGTTTTGTTGAAAAAGCTGTATTGATCATACCCAGTCGGCCAGATCTGTGATAATCTGTCGTTTCCTGTGACATGCAAAAGAAATATAGGTAGAAATAGAGGAAGTAGACAGAAGATGGATTGGAAGTTATAAACTGCCACTTTGCAATAATTTGTCTCTGGAAGCAATCTTGGGAGGAGAATACTTTTACTGCCAATGATCTTCAAAAATATTGAAGATCCATCCAAAACCCCTGCCAGATCTTGAAAACGTGTTCTTGGGAGCTACTTGATGTTTTATCCTTCAACTTGCAAAAAGAATAATGAGGAAAGGGACACCTAGCATGAATATAAGGTGATTAGGGTTAAGATCCACAAAGTATGGAAGATAACTCATCATTCAGGCCTGATTTGGAGTTCCAAAACATGATTTCCACTGATTAAGGAGTGTTTGGTCTCTTTTTGGCTCCAAATTTGCTAACTCAAGTCAACACTTTTGCTTTGACTTCTTTAGGCATCCATCCTTGAAGTTGATCATTTTCGTCCATTTTGCAAGCTGAAGTGCTCCTGTTTGATCTTTGATTCAGGTTGCTCAGTTGATCTCAGGCAGTGGCTGGCAGTTTTGTTGTTGAGGCAGGATCAGTATGATTAGATATGCCTGGGAGAGGTTAACTCAGAAAATTGAGTTTAGGTCTCCAGAAAGAAGGGCGCCTTTCCTTGAGAGTGGCACTTTTGACAATGCCTTAGTCAATTTTTATTGACTTGTTCTTTGTTTTGACCTTTTCAGACCCTCTTTGCTTTGATCTGACATTCCCAATGTTTGATGAATCAGATGATTCTGCTTGACGATGCATCGGGTAGCCGGTTCGATCTTGCTCAGGATGACTGACTTCTCAGTTGAAGCTGGCAAGTTTAGGTCCTTCAAACTAAAGGGCGCCCCTGGCCAACAGGGGCGCTTTTAGCTTTTGATTGGATTTCTCCATGTTATGAACTGCCTGACTTTGACCTCCTCCATCAATTGATTGATTTGTCGGAAGTTCTTGCTGATAGTCTCGCTGACGAGATAGGTCATAGCTGAGAAGGTCATCCTGGGAGGCAGTGAAGATTCTGGCTGAATCTGGATGTCTTCGGGAAAGGGCGCCTTTTTTCAAGAGGGGTGCTTTTAGCCATGCCTTAGCCATTTTTTGGCTTATCTTTCCAGTTCTTCAAATTTGGCTTTTTCTGCTTGATCTCATCTCATGATCGTCTGGTGTGTCTTATGGACTTGTTGTTAGATTGATCACGTAGCTGGAAGGAAGCTGGAAAGATATCATGTATAGAGTTGCTGCTTATGGATTCATTTGGTGCCTGCAACTGAGGGGTACCCCTGGGCAGCAGGGGCGCTTTTACCTTGAAGTTCTCTGATTTGGCATCTCTGTCGTCAATGGATCCTCCATACTTCGCTAACTGTTGGTCAATGATCCCTGAATCAGATGATCTTGCTGATTATTTCATTGTCAAGCCAACATGAAAGTGAAGAGGATGACTGAGTTGAAGATGCCAATTGATTACATTTGCCCTCTGATATCCAAGGGCACCTTTCTTCAAGAGGGGCGCTTTTAGCCACTATAGACTATGTTTTGCCTTGGTAGACAAAACGTGTACCTTCCAGACTTAGCCAAATTTTGGCCTTTTCCGTTTTGAGAATCTCCTTCATTGAACGGCATCATTTTCATCCTTTTCCGCCATGGCTTCTTCATTGAAGCTTTTGAGGTTTAGCTTTCAGCACCTGGTACTGGCCAATCTGCCATTAATGGCTGCGGAGCTCCTAACTTTGTTCCTGAAAAATAGAAATAGACCCACCAGAGTAAAACATATAATTCTGACTTGATTAGTGTGATCGTGAAGGCAATTAATCCTATCAAAATTATTTTCAATCATTTCCGAGAAGGTCCTATTTTTTAGGGTTTCCATAAAAATAGGGGCGTAAAACCCTAATTTTCATTTTTTCAGAATTTTAACCATAGGTTCCTTGACATAAACCCACAAAGACTTCATGTTTGCTTTGACCTAAAACATACTTCCGATGGCATTTTTTCATCGTTTAGCTCAAATTAAGCAGAATGCCAAAAATTTCATTTTGGGTATAACAGTAACCAATCAGGTATACGAGATACAAACACATGTGCAACTTGTGGGCAACCAGGAAACCGGTAATCTACTTGTGGCGAACGTCGGTTGATCAAAGAGGCCCAGTCGTAATGCTCTTGCCTGGGAATAATCTGAGCAATGATGTAGTACATCCAAGGCTGAAATTTGTGAGCATCTACGTGACTAGAAACACGATTAAGAAGAGTGATCAAAATTGCGTATTCATCCTTGAATTCTCCATGACCCACATTGTTTTACAATTTAACTTTCTTCTATTTTAGCCACCTTTCTGCCATTTTACTCTGACATGTGTCCTTATCAGCATTAAATACCTTTTCACATTGATCCATGGTAATGACCAAACTGTTCGAATGCTAAGGAAAAACAAACACCTCTCAATGTCTTGGGGCTTGAGACTGCAAATCCCTCGTCCATCTGTTGATTGAATTTCTTGGGGAGTAGAATTGTAATGCTTTACATAAGACATCATGAATTTTGTGCAATGTATTTAAATAGGGAGTGAAGCCGCCTCTAGCAACCCATATTCTATGATACTCTGAAATAGGGAGTATCATAGAATTCGGGTTGCTAGAGGCAGCTTCACTCCCTATTTCAGCTCATTGCATAGAATTCTTGATGTCTTGTGCATAGCATTACAATTCTACTGCCCAAGAAATTCAATCAGCAGATGGATGGGTGGTTTGCAGTCTCAAGCCCCAGGACATTGAGAGGTGTTTTGATATTGCTTAGCATCCAAACAATTTGGTCATTACCATGGATCAATGTGAAAAAACATTCAATGCTGATAAGGACAGGTGTCAAAGTAAAATGGCAGAAAGGTGGCTAAAATAGAAGAAAGTTAAATTGCCAAACAATGTGGATCGTGGAGAATTCAAGGATGAGTACGCAATTTTGATCACTCTTCTTAATCGTGTTTCCGGTCACGTAGATGCTCACAAATTTCAGCCTTGGATGTACTACATCATTGTTCAGATTATTCCCAGGCGAGAGCATCACGACTAGGCCTCTTTGATCAGCGACGTTCTCCACAAGCAGGTTACCGGTTGCCCACAAGTTTCACATGTGTTCGTATCTCATATACCTGATTGCTTGCCAAGGTCAGTTTAGAGGGTTGAACACAACGGGGATTCTTAGTGTACAGAAAGCTCATCAATATTATGGCCAACTTGAGTTCACAAAGTCCGAGCGACATTTCAAGCGTGTACAAGAAGCGTTCTTGATGCACATAGTAAGGAACCTAGACCGGGAATTGCATGTTCATATCTCAACAATTGCCAGAGAAGCAATGGTAGAATGGGTGGATTGGTTAATTCAATTTCCTACCTATACCTACATCCGCATCTACGATTATGCAGGAAGTCTAGCCATGCTACCTTGTTATCCTTCGGATAAGACATTTTTTGAGGCAATTACACAATATTCATTCACATCTATGCCACAAGCAGAAGGTAGCTACCAATTTTCCATTACAAATGGGAATCTATAGGTACAAAACAATAGTTGGCGTCAAGGCTATGGGCCATGAGTTAGCAAGACTTAATCTTAAGTATCTTGTGGACACACGCTCATATGACCCTTGGGGCTATTATTCAACACGCTTTGGAGGTCACTCTTACCACAAGCCTTCTATGAAAGATTACTGGGTCAACTGTGAGGACGAGTTCGAGGTACATCGGTGCAGTTACAGCAGGTTCACCCTCTCACAAATATCTATCTTCATGTCAGAGGATGTGGGAAGATTGTTAGATGATGATGGGGATACTCTTCCTCAATTCTTCAGACAATAGGTTGATATGCAGCCACTTCTAGCTGTCGATTGGATTGCCAAGGAATACTCATCTGTCAAAGAGAGATCAAGCAGATTTATTCAAAATAGTATACTCTACTGGATAGCAAGAAAACAAGGAGGGAAGTCATGCCAAGTATAGAGCCGCCACCATTGGAATCCTCATCAAAGCCAAAACAAAAGAAAAAGAGCAACCCTCCTAAAGGAAACAAAATGTCTGATAATTCAAAAGGGAAGGCACTTGTTACAGAAACACATGTGGAGATAGCCACAAATACAGTTTGGAGCATGCTAGAGCCAGAGGTATAACCTCCTTTGCCATCACCAACACCACAACAGTCTCCAATTCCAATTCACATTGACTTGGACCTAGACTCGCCACCACGTAGCAATACCTTTACACATTCCGACTCATCAAGTTTTCCTATGACTAGTGTTGTGACCTTTTCACACATCGCCCCATGCCAGATGGGGACCCCCAATTTTTGCTCCATTTTGGTCTTTTGGCTTCGGTTTTTGGGTTGTTTTGTCTCTCTCTCTCTCCCTCTCTCTGATCTTTCTGTTCTTCCGGGGATGTCCCATCTTTTGACCTAATTGGAAATTTTGGCTAAGTCTATGAAATTAGGGTTTTGTTCTTTAGGTCAAACTAAGTTATCAAATTGGAATTTGAGCTCAACACTGCAATCACAAAGCTTTCAGCAGAGTCCCACTGAATTTTCATTGAATTCTGACAACTTATTATTTATAGTAAATTTTGAGCAGGATCAAACAACTTGCTATTTTTAGCAGTTCAGGCTTCAGGAGTCATTTTCAAGGTTCACACTGGATTTTCAATGCATGTCCAGAGATTACTTCTAGGTTTTTCAAAACCTTCACAACGATGTAACATGCAAACCGAGACGATCACTTTCAGAGTTCAGCCTTTAGAGGCTATTTTTAGGGTTTGCATGCAGAGTTTTTCAACGCATGTCCGGAGATTCTTTATGGGTTTTTTGAAAGCTTTGCAACGATATGACATGCAAGCATAATGGATTAGTTTTCAGGGACTTACTATTTTTAGCTAGTGCCCGCATGTTGACCAGTTTTTTGGGTTTTTCTGGGTTTTTTGAGATCCCACAGGCACTGTGACATGCAAACTCATCCGGCAGTCGATTGGCCACTTTTCGGGCACTTACTATTTTTAGCAGGTTCACTCCAACAGCTCCCCGACACTTCAGTTTCAGCAAGAAGAATGATAGGCAACATAAATGAGGTCAAACAAAGACCATTCAGGGCACATACAAGTCAAATTAGGGTTTCCAGCTTCGATGCCTAAAAAGTAGGGTAAAAAGCCAAATTTTGAAAAACGAAGATATCCCACTACGATCAACATCGTTTAGGCAATCTACTGGTAAAATTTGGGCACAATCCGAGCACTTACTATTTATAGTAAGTTGCCTCCAGAACATGGCTATAAATAGCAGGTCAACACGAAGGGCAAGTGTGAACAGGTTCATCAAGTGATGAGGACCACGTGGTGAAAAATTCAAGTCAAACGGAGCTGCGGAAGTCAGACAACTTTAGGGTTTGCTAAAAATAACAAATGGCTAAAAATAGCACATCAGCTTGGGCAACAGGTATAAACAGGGTGGCGAGGTCACGAGAAACATATCACGCCAGCTCCAGAGTCAGAACAGGTGAAACCCATGAGGAGTCATGCATCTCCAAGACTTACTAAAAATAGAACGTGAAGATAGGCTGAAGAGATCAAAATGTTCTAAGTATAAAATCAAACTTCACCTTCAAATGATGCCCTAACATGGAAGCTTGGCATGCAAAATGCGCCCATGAAGCAATGAAAAGTCTAAGGCATTGAAAACATAAGTGCTAGGGGTGAAATGCGCCCAAAGGACATGGTAGGCTAGAAAGTTTCTAAGGCACTCAAATGGAAGCACACCCATGAAAATGCGCCCTCAAGAGAAATAGAAGCTTGCACATGTAAATGCGCCCTCAAGGAAGGTGATGATATAAAAAAAATTCTAAGTATGGTGAAACAAAAGCTTTTACCCTCAAATGCGCCCAGCAAAGGTTATATGATGAAAAAATATGCTAAGGCACAAATGAAAGCTCATAGGCTAAAATGCACCCAAGGGAAATGAGCAAGCAAGAAAAGTTTTAAGTGTGAGAAAAAAATGGAAGTTCCCCCTTCAAAATGCACCCAAAGAAGAACATGGAGGTAGAAGGCATTAAGAAATGCCTAAGGCATTGAGAATGGAAGCTTGATGGGCAAAATGCGCCCAAGGTAACATGAGGTTGAGAAAAAATTTCTAAGGCAAGTAAAGTAGAAGTTGACCTCTCTGAATGCTCCCAGCTTGTGTGATGACTTAGAAAAACGCCTAAAGCAAAAAATGGAAGCTCAAGGGTGGAAATGCGCCCAGCAAGGGAAGTGAACATGATAAAAGGGTTCTAAGTGTTAAAATGGAAATAGCACATGCAAAATGCGCCCAGCAAGGGTTATACGCTGAAGTATTTTCTAAGTGTATTAAAATGGAAGCTAGACCTTCCAAATGCGCCCAAGCCTAGAGGAGATCAAGCCCAAAAAAATGCTAAGGCATGGAAATGGAAGTAGCCCATGATAAATGTGCCCTTGATGGGGGAGTCAAGATAAAGTTTTCTAAGTATGAGGGTAAAAGGCTTGCATATGTAAATCCGCCCACCTTGGTGTAAGAGGTTTAAAAATTGGCTAAGGCATGAAATGAAGATTCCTCACCTCAAATGCACCCAAGATAAGTGTGGAGGTCTTAAAAACGCCTAAGTGTGCAAAATCAAAGTAAGCACATAGAAATGCGCCCTCACCTTGGAAAGAGTATAGAAGGCGTTTGGAAGTTTTTTTCTAAGTATAAAAACAGAAGCAAAAGAGCAAAAATGCGCCCATAAGCTAAAGAGGTTAGCAAAAGGGACGCCTAAGGCAAGAATGGAAATAGCTACTCCAAAATGCGCCCATTAGGTGGTGAAAAGGTTAGAAATTTCCTAAGGCGTGAGAAATGGAAGTGTGGGATTTGAGATCCGCCCATCAAGTGGTGAAGGCGTTTTAAAATTTGCCTAAGTCCAAATGAAGGCTTCACATGCAAAATGCGCCCAAGGCTACAAAGAAGATGAAGGATAAATATTCTAAGGCATGGAAATGCCTAGGGAGCTAAAGTGGAGGTTGATACATGAAAATGCGCCCCTCATGGCTAAAGTCAAAGAATTTAAATCCCTCTAAGGCATTTTCAGGGGTGAGAACTAGAAAATACGCCTAGGGGAGGTATTGTTAAAATCTCCAAAGACAAGATCAAATGCACCTGGGAACAAGGAGAATTCTTCAAGAAAACTAGAAAAATGCCAGGATTTAGAAAGTGAAGACTGCAGGTGTGGAATACATCTAGAGTAAAATGAAATCAACCTTAGCAATTTTTATTATTTTTCAAAAATAATAAAAAAATTAAATGTACCCCTTCGTCTGGATACACATGAAAATGATGATTTCTGAAGGAAAATTTCTTCTGGGTGTTGGACATTTCCCACTGGGAGATGATTTAAATCTTTTCTACACCTTGCTCGTGTTGTTTCGACGGAAATCTTTTCCTGGTGCCAGTTGAATGATTTTCCTAGGCGAAAATAACTTTTCTAAGGCAAAGAAATGTTCTTACAAAAATGCCTCGGCTGGTGATGTCAAATGAACACCTAGATTGCAGTGGATGGAATTTATAAAGCAGATAAAATTGTCTAAGGGGTCAAATACACTCATAGGGTAGAGATGAAATTTGTCCAAGGCATAGAAGAATTTGAAGATGAAATGAAGCTAGAACATCAAGCATTCAGATGTTGAAAAGTCATAAAAGTTTGCTAGAAAATTGATGAACTCTATCAAGATCCGGAGATCAATCAGTCAAAACATGAGAACCAGGTAAGTGAAGTGAGTTTACATTATAATGTTTTGATGCTCTTCTTTTTGTTCGTTTTGCAGGAAGAAGATGCTGAAAGAAATGGCTAAGTGTTGGGACAAAGTTGAAAAGATTCCCAAGGAAAGAGAAATGGCAGTGAAGATTTGGCTAAGGCATTAAGAACGTGATGCAAAAGAGGCTAAGTGCACCCAAGGCAATGAGCTGAGAAATATGAAAGTTACAAATGCGACGACAAGGGGGATGAACACGAACGATTGAGCGGTCGAACTCTGGAGACAATCTTAGAGACTCTTTTACCCTCCTCCTAGCGCAACAGAATTGGCAAGCAGAGCAGTGGGAACACGTTTCTGGACGAGAATCTTCTAGAAGAGGATAGTGGGCATTAATTGCTCATTATGGTTCCTGTAGGGGAGTGGAGAATCTTTTGCGCGTTTATTACCCACTCCTCTTTGTGGCAGTTTTTAGGGAAAAAACCCTAATTAAGGCATATGTGGCTCGATCTGAGCCCTTTATTGTAATTCAGATCTAAACCGTCCACTGAATTGGACTTATTATAAAAGGGGCATCCACCCTCATTTGTAATATATTAGACATTAGATCAAGAGTTGAATCAAAGCTAGAGAGTAGAAGGCATATAGCATTTAGCTTAGAAGTTAGCTTAGATTGAGGAGGGAAGAAAACTTTCCTTTGAAAGTTTTGTAAACGGTTGTTGTGAACACTTTTCATAATACAAAGAGTTTCATTACTTGGTGATTTCTTCTTGGTTATGAGTAGCTAGCAAGGCCATTTCATCTTTCCAATTCAAGGTAGATTAAGGTAAAGTAGACTTTGTTTCATGCAAATAGTTGTTAATTGTGGAGTGTGGTGTTCAGTTTGGACAAGTCTTCCTCTATCCATACTGTTGTGACCTTTTTCACACATCACCCCATCAAGATGGGGACCCCCTAAATTTTGCTCCATTCTGGTCTTTTGGCTTTGGTTCGCTCTCTCTCTGGTCTCTGGTCCTTCCGGGGATGTCCTGTCGTTTGACCCAGGTTAAAGTATTGGTTAAGTCTGTGTAATTAGGTTTTTCATCCTTTAGGCTTATTAAAGGTCAAACTGAGTTATAAAATTGAAATCCAAGCTTCGGTCTGTTGGTCAGAGGCTTCAGTAGATTCCCCTAAATTTTCACTGTATTGGCAACTTACTATTTTTAGTAAGTATTCAATTTAAGGACTATTTTATTGAGATTTTGGAATTCACATGAGTTCCACTACATCAGGTAACATCAAACCTACGTAAATTTTGAGCAGTCAGAGGCGACTTGCTATTTTTGGCAGTTCAGGCTTCAAGAGTCATTTTCAGGGTTTCCACATGAGCTTTTCAGATGCATGTCTGGAGAATCCTTCTGGGTTTTCCAAAACCTTCGCAGTGATGTAATATGCAAACCGAGACGATCACTTTCAGAGTTCAGCCTTCGGAGCTATTTTTAGGGTTCGCATGCAGTGTTTTTCAACGCATGTTGGGTTTTTCCTTCTGGGTTTCTCAAGAGCTTCGCAACAGTGTGACATGCAAGCGGAGAAGATCGAGTTTTGAGGACTTACTATTTTTCACCAGTGCAGGCATGCAGACCAGTTTTCTGGGTTTTCCTGGGTTTTTTGAGATCCCACGGGCAATATGACATGCAAAAACCATCCGGCAGTGAATGAGTCACTTTTCAGACAGTTTCTATTTTTAGCAGGTACACTCTGGCAGCCGCCCAACACTCCAGTCCAGCAAGCAGAACGACATGCAGAAGGAACGAAGTCAAACGGAGACCGTTCGGGATACATACAAGTCAAATTAGGGTTTCCACTTTTATAGGGGGTAAAATCCAAAAATAGCCGAAACGAAGTACCCCACCCATGTCAGCACACTTCAAGGTACCTGCTGGCAAAATTTGAGCGAAATCGGAGAACTTACTATTTTTTAGTAAGTCAGGGCACGGCTATAAATAGCAAGTCTGCACCCGAGGTTGGCATCAGAGTGACACTCAAGCTATCAAGATCAAGCGTTGCAACTTTCAGGCAAAACGGAGCTACTGAAGTCAGAAAGTCAAAACTTACTATAAATAGCAGGTGGCTATAAATAGCAGGTCAGGGCAGAGGACTGGCAAAACAGGTTCACAAGGTGAAGATCATATGATGAAATTTTCAGGCAAAACGGAGCCTTAGAGGTTGAAAATCAAGGGACTTGCTAAAAATAGCACAACTTGCTAAAAATAGAATGCAAAAGCAATAGCAAGTAGAGACATGAAAATTTTTCTAAGTATGGGAAAATGAAAGCAAGAGCTCTAAAAGGCACCCACCTCAAGAATGAAATCTGGAAATTTTCTAAGTACAAAATTCAAAGTTGAGCAGGGAAAATGCGCCCACCTTGATCAAACTCTTGAAATATTCTAAGTGTTGGAATTGAAAGTAGAGGCTCTAGAATGCGCCCACCTTCAAGATTGGTAGCTTTAAAATTTTCTAAGTCTAAAACGGAAGTGGCACCCCTCAAATGCGCCCTCACCCTCAAGTTGTTGAAAATGTTGAAAAAAGTTCTAAGGCACAAAACGAAAGTTGACCGCTCCAAGTGCGCCCTCAAGTTGAAAATTCCTAAGGCAAGGGAATAAAAGTTGAAGCTGCAAAATGCGCCCATCTCCAACTAGGAAATGCGCCCAAGTCAAGGGGTCAAGAGGCTAAAAACGCCTAAGGCATAATTGAATGTCCAACATGAGAAATGCGCCCAAGTTGAAAGCTTGGCCTAGCAAATGCGCCCACCTTCAAGAGAGAGTTCAAAAGTTTCTAAGTGTTAAAACAAAAGCTCATGGGTCAAAATGCGCCCAAGGGGTCAAGAGGGTGAAAATTCTACTAAGGCAAAAACGAAAGTTCAACTAAGGAAATGCGCCCAAGCTCCTCCCTCATATGCGCCCAAGGTTCTTGGAGCCTAAAAAAAAAAAACGCCTAAGTGTGAGGGAATGGAAGCTCGCCTATCAAAATGCGCCCTCAAGTCAAGGCTTACATGTGAAAAACGCCTAAGTGTTTGAATGGAAGCATGGCACATCAAATGCGCCCTCAAGAAGGAGAAAAGGTGAAAAATGAACTAAGGCAGGGAACAAAAGTAGACCCTTCAAAATGCGCCCACCTCAAGTGTAAAAGGGTTGCTGGAGAAAAAGCGGCTAAGGCATGAAAAGAAAGTAGAGGGGTGGAAATGCGCCCTCAAATGGAAGCTCATCCCCTTATTTGCACCCAGGGTAAAATGAAGACCCTCAAAAAAATCTAAGGCATGGGAAGTAAAAAAACGTGAGCATGAGGTGAGAATGCGCCCTCAAGTGTGTGAAAAAGCGGCTAAGGCAAGGAAATAAAAGTATAAGGTGTAAAATGCGCCCTTGTGCTAGGAATAGTTGGGCCGAATTTTTTTCTAAGTATAAAAATGAAAGTAGCCATGTGTATTTGCGCCCCCAACTTGAAAGTTCAACATGCCAAATGCGCCCTCACCTTGGAAGAATATTGAAAGTGTTGGAAAATATTCTAAGGCAACAAAATGGAAACATGCTAGTGAAAATGTGCCCATGATAAAGTGAAGGCTTGCCACTCTAAATGCGCCCATGAAGAAGATGAGTTAGAAGGGATTTTAAGTATGAGAAATATAAAAATGGACCCTTCAAGATGCGCCCAAGGGAGAAAGGTTAGAAATTTTCCTAAGTAAAACAAAAATTCCCTAGGCAAAATACACCCAAGTTGAGCAAAATGATGGAAAGCGGTGAATGCGCCCAAAGAACGAAAGGACTTAATTTTATTTCTAAGCGAGTGAAAGTGAAGGAGTTGAAATAAAATGCCAAGGAGAAGTATACGCCTAGGGGGGATGAAAGTTTAAATTCTCTACTAAGCGTATGAAGCGGAGAAATTCCTAGGGCGTGAGAATTTGAAAAATTGAAAGAGTGGGTGAACATGAAAATTTTCCAGACATTTAAACAGGGTTGGCGACTTGATAAAATATTTTCTAAGTGAAAATCAAATGAACCCGTTTAAAATGCACCCATGAGTTAACAGAGTTTGAAAATTAATTTCCTAAGGGAAATTTTAATATTTTCAGAAGAAATTCGTTTTTCCTAGATTATTTTTCTCACGGAAGTTAAATCTCCGAGGATGAATTATTTCGAGCATGCAAGTGATTTTAAATCACCCGGAGTTGAATATCTTAAAAAGAAAATTTAAAATGTCTAAGGCAAATTTTATGAAATCGAGGATTTAAATGACAGACATTTTAAAAGTTGGAAATAAATTTACAACTCCCACAGATTTTTCGAGTTGAATTTATTTAAACACTGCGATATTTTAAAATGGAATTTTCAATCAAGTCAAGTGATTTTTTTTTTCTCGCGAGTTGTTTAAATCGCCAAGAGTTAACTGCCAGACTAAGAGGAAGAATTTGAATTTTTACAAGGAAGGAATCATTATTAATGGCAACTGCCATAGTGACCGGCTGACGACTAGCCCACTACTGCGCTTGAATTAGAAGATTCCGAACGAAGAGAGTGGAAAATTGATGAAGGTGCTACAAATAGCCCCAGCACTACTCAGCAAGATTCCTCGCAAAGAGTTATTTAAACAGCAGTCTCTTCTCTCATTTCTCCTCACCTTTTTTTTGAAGTTGAAGTTGCTGAAGAAGTTCTTGAAATATTTTCGAAGTTGTTGAGGAGAGAATTTCTTTGAAAGTTTATTTTATTTCGGAGTGTTGAGTTGCTAAAAGTGCGAAGTTGCTGAAGAAATTTCTATTTGCCGAAGAGCTGAGAGCTTGTTGCTGCAATTTTGAAGATTGAAATTGTTTTCCGGAGCTGCTGGAGGTTTATTTTCGAAAGTTGAAGCTTGCTGCAGATTTTACTTATTCGAGCTGCTAGAAGTTGAAAGTTGCTGAGGTTGACGAAGTCGAGACAAAGGATTTAATTCATTTTGTGCTGAGAAAGTATCCACATTGCTGAAAGTTGGTAGTTGGCTGCAATTTTCTTCGCCAGTCGGAAGTGCAGTCGTTGAAAGCTTCTTTATAAGCTTGAAGTTTTTTATACAGTACGAGGTTTGGAGTTAGTAATTTATGCTGAGAGTTTTTATTTTCAAAAAGCTAACTCCACGTTCACAGCCGTCTCGGAGGTTACTTCATTTTATTTAAAAATCTGCAGCCTAGCTTATTGCTATTCTACTTTATTTTGCAGATGGCCGGAGCAAAGGATGTTGCAGGAACAAGCAGAGCTGCAGGCAGAGCTGCAAACACTGAAGCAGGCAAGGCTAGCTCATCCCGGCAGGCAATGATTAAAAGGCTCGCTAAGCCATTTCTCCCAAAGTCAGCAATAGTTTCAAAGTTGGCGGGATTAAATGACACCAACCTTGGTTCATTTAATTTAAATGCACTCAAATCGAGGATGTTCGGGCTAGGGGGCCATCAACCATCAGTCACGACACATAATATAATGAAGAGTGGAATCTACGCAGCTGCTAGTTTTCCGCCAACAATTCAGTGTCCGGAGCTAATTATGGAGTGCGCCAATCACTACAAGCCAGAACATAGGATGATTGTCTCTCCGAATGGTAAACTGCTCGCCAACTTCACACCGGATGCCATCGGAGAGGCATTTGGGATTCCGACTGCTGAGGAGATGTTATACAGGACAAATAAGAGGGCAGATAAGATGTACTCTTCCTCTTTCGAAAGAGTCACTGCAGTCATCAACAGAGTTTGGATGCAGAAGCTGAGGCCACCCCGCACTAAGCTCCCAAAACAGATAATTGCCGAAGACGTGAAACAAGAATACTGTGATTTGATAATGATGTTGAGCCGGGTAAATGGGAGTGCACAGGCTTACATTTTCGAGCCTTGGATGTTCTACTTCATCGAGATCATCTTGGAGGGAAAGGAGTGTGTCGATTGGGCTAGGATGATTAGCAACCACATCGATGAGCAATTCAGGAGCCTAAGGGTGACGAAGACTTTCTACATGAACTCATATGTAATTTACATGTTGGCCAGAATGACTAAGTACAGAGGGATTTCGTACAAGGAGCCAATCGGCTATGCCCCTGGTCAATTCAAAATCCATGAAGCCTGCACACAGCTACATTTAGCTAACATTGCCAACTATAAACGGGCAAATGATGCATTCACAATGCACATTGCGAGGACACTTCAACAGAGGACGCAGCAGAGAATATCTAAAAAAGCACAGACACTGATTGAGGAATATGGGTATTGGCTCATCCAATTCCCGAAATTCACATATATTAGGCTGCAGGGGTTCACTTCGTATCTATATCGGTTACCACGATACCCCACTGATCACATAGTAATGCTTGAGGTATCTAGGCAATTGATTGCCTACGATAAGATTCAGAAAAGGAAAAAGAAGGGTGGACTTGATTTCCCTATCACCATGGGAAATTCCATTGAGGTGTGTCCCTCTTTACAGGCAGCCCGAGAGGCGGAGGACGAGCTACAATCTTATCATTTGTCATATCACACAGGCAGGCAGGATTTCGATCCTTACAGGAACATCCGGATGATACAGAACGTTGAATACCGGCACAGAGCTCATCTGGAGGACTTTTGGGCAAATGCAGTGGATGAGGCGGAGATAAGAAGAAGGATGTTTTCCAGACTTCCTCTCAAGTTGATTAGAGAATGTGAGATTGTCCAGGTTCCCAACCGGTGGA
>CM021106.1:502950600-502989913 GCA_007115665.2 Sequoiadendron giganteum
TTTTTGTGCAATATAAACATCATGAAAATTTGTTTTGTGTTATACGGATTTTTTGCAAAATTCATTACAATAGGTATGCAAAGAGTAAATAACATTAGTGCTGCAAATTATTTTCATTTCCAGATTACATTGTTTTCAGATCTTATGGTTTACGCAGTTAAAGCCATTATATCAGTTTTTCAAAGATGGTGAACAGATATATATATATTGAAGTTCACGAAGCAGTCATCAAAGGAGAACAATGCCATGAGGATATCATTAGAAAATCCCATGCATATTGCTTACATCAGAAAAAGAAGCACGATTAAAAGAGCTCGTGGTTTCAGCATGTTTACGAAATGTAGGAAATAGCAAGAGTTTTCAGGCCATGCCTAGATTGGGAGGTTTTTCACAGTAATTCCTCATCATTCTTTTCGTTTTCAGACTCATATATCTTCTATTTTGCGGAAAAGTGGTAATAGTGCTGGCAAGATCAAAATAATCTCATAAAGAGCAATTTTATTTCAAGACTCATGCTGTTATTAGTGCAATTCAGAGCTATTATGCAGGGACAGCATTTGTAATCAACATTGTGAAGTATCAAATAGAGAATAATCATCAGAAATTCATGGATTTCGGCTAGTGGAAGCTTAAGAATGATACAAAATGAAGAAATGTTCAGATCTGAAACAAGAAAACCGAACTTATTTTATCAAAAATCTTCCAAAATGGCATCCAACACAGAAAAATCAAATGGGCAAAGAAGTCTTCAGAAAATGCATGATCCAGCCATGGCGCGGCTTGTAAAAGCTTTGATAATGCAAGAAAAACGTTTCAGTTTTGAGGAAGAGGCTTATTCTCCTTTCATTTCTCAGAAATTACATCATGGCGGCCAAGTAAACAAGAAGAATGCTTAGAATCATAATGATGTTGAGGCTGGGATGCTCTCAGAGAGCTTTAGATTCAATGTTTGTAAAAAGCAGGTTTGAAACAATGGTGCTTACCACGTTTTTTCCATAAGAATCTTCATGATGGCGCACACAAGGAAGACTTCCAGACCAAGCTCAACCAAGAATAGCAATGGCGGCCAGATGAAGAGGATACCAAAAATGCAGCAAAGATACAAAGTCACAGCAATGAAAGATTATCAAAATTTATCCCTAGCTGTGGCTTGTAAAAGCCTGAAACACTTTTCAAATGAACAAGAAAACTCCTAGATTCGACACAAAGAATCACACTTACCAAAAATGCAAGCTATGGCATCCAAGACACAATGGCACGATTTTAATCTTCAAGGATTTCAGCTCACACTTCCTGCAAAGGGCGACTAGGGTTTCTCCATGGCGGCACTTAGCCAAGAGCAAGTGGAGAATAAAAATGAAATGAAACTCTTTCATTTCCATTTTAGGGTTAATGCCCTATGAAATTCGATGAAGTGGAGAAGGCTTTTTAGCCTTAAGTTTTATCAAAGCTTTATTCCTATGCTTGGGTCATGGCATTTCACTATGCCTTTGTTTTATTGAAGTCTTTCATTTAAATTAAAGGCTTATGTTTAGTCTTTTAATTTTTCAGACTTTGCCTTTATTTTTGCATTCATGTTTTGCATTGAAAATAATCTTTAATTTAAATCATTTTTAAATCATTTTTGATAAAGGTTATTATTGTAAAATGCAAAGTAAAGGTATGTTCTTTTATTTTTGCATTTAGGTCTAATTGTAAAATATTTATTTAAAGTGAGATTATAAATCACTTTTTAATAAATGTTATTATAAAATGCAAAAATAGAATTTCATAAATGTTTCATTACTTGCATTTGCTTCAAAATGTAAATCTTTATTTGGAATGATGTTTATAAATCATTTCAAATTAAAGATATCTTCAAATGCAAAAATGAATGGTCTTGAAGATTTGCATAAATCTTGGAGATGACTAAGAAAGTCTTGCCAACATGTGGAGCAAACCTAGGGAGTTTGGAGCACAAAATTAGGGTTTTCCTTCATTTTTTGAATTCCTTTTGATTCCATTTGAGTCAAGGAGTGTTATGAGGCACTGACATGAAGTTATCTTTCAGTTTTGAGCCTAATTTTTTGGGGTTTCTGTTTGCATACAGCTCACCAAGTTGGTGAAACTTGGACAAACTCTTCTTAGAGTTGGTTGGCATTGCATGCCTTGTTTGAAGAGAGATTTGACAACAAATGTGATTTTGGAGCCAAATTTCAATTCCGAATTTGGATACAATTTCTGTAAGTCTTTCTCTTCTTGTAGTTTAGGGGCTAGTTCTTGGTTTGGAGTTGCTGAGGCAGATACTTCACACTTTTGTGACTCATGATATTTTTGGTAGATATAATACAAATTCTCATTTTTCCTTAATAGAAGTCTTTTTTTCCTTCACATTGTCTCTTTGTTGTTTGGTATTGGTTGTGAATTGCATGATAAAATCCTGTGTAATCCTCTATTTTATCAGATTCCTTCCATGCTGAATGCAAAAAGTCTTGTCATAGTGCAGGTCTATATTAGTGATCTCTTTTTATGCTTTTATATTTGTGAAAACATTATTGTTTTCCTTGTGTTTAAGCATTAAAAAAGTCAGAACCTTTCATAGAATCATTTTTGCAGACATATACTACTGTGTTGTGAGATTGTTTTTTGATTCTATTGAGTTTTTTGTGAGTTTCAATAGTTGTTAGTCAAAATTCTTACTTCTGGTGTACCACCTATTAATGATAGCTATAGTTCAAGCATTTCCTTCTACTCTTTTCCTCATCGTTTTTGAGCTTTTACCAGAAAATCCAAAGGGAACCAGCCCATAACCTGGAGGTCCACTTCATTCCCTGGTCACCCACAACCTCGAAGTGTTCCCATGTGTCAATAGGTTGCTATAGTTAAAAGCTTAGCAAGGGTCCAAACCTTATTTGACAACAGTCATATCACTGCGAAGCTCTCGAAAAACCCATAAAGAATATCCTGACATGCATTAAGAAACTCTGCATGCAAACCCTAAAAATAGCCTCTGAAGCTTGAACCGTTGAAATTCATCATCCCGGTTTGCATGCTACATCACCGCGAAGGTCTTGAAAAACCCAGAAATATTCTCCAGACATGCATTGAAAAGGCACACATGCACACCCTGAAAATGGCCTTTAAAGCCCGAACTGCTAAAAATAGCAAGTTGTCCAATTTTGCTCAATTTTTGCATGCAAGTACCTTGAAGTTACTTGAATGTGTTGAAGCAGTCGGAATTCCAACATTTTGATAAAAAAGTCCCAGATTGAGTATTTACTAAAAATAGTAAGTTATCAGATTTCAATAAAAATTTGATGGGATCCTGCCTTGAGTCTTCTGATCGTATTGCCGAGCTCAGATTTCACATTGATAACTCTATTTGACCTCAAACAAGCCTGAAGGATAAAAACCCTAATTTCATAGACTTAGCCAACATTTCAACCTAGGTCAAACGACAAGGCATCCCTGGAAGGACGGAAAGACTAGAGAGAGATTCGCAAGACCAAAGCCAAAAGACCAGAATGGAGCAAAAATTAGGGGGTCCCCACTTGAATGGGGTGATGTGTGAAAAGGTCACAACAGGTAGCATGGTTGGAATTCCTGCATATCCATAGATGCGAATGTAGCTATAGGTAGGAAACTGAATGGACCAGTCTGCCCATTCTACCATTGCTTCTTTGGCAACCGTTGAGATACGAGCATGCAATTGTTGGTCTATGTTCCTCATTGTGTGCATCAAGAACACTTCTTGTACACGCTTGAAATGTCGCTCGGACTTTGTCAACTCAAGTTGGTCATAATAATAATGAAGTTTTTGTACACTGAGAATCCCTATTGTTTTCAACCCTCTAAACTAACATTGGTAACTGTTGGCATTTCAATTAGCACCTCTGGAGTGCTTATTGGAAACGGACAGCTATTGCAAGTGTGTTGGTACATGCTCTTCGAATTATAGAGAGGAAGATCTCTCTTTGCTGATTTTCTACTGTAAAAAAGGGGTGTACTAAGATTCCTATCTTTTTTACTCAGCGGCAGGACACAAGGGTGCATAAACCAATGCGCCGTAGCTAAGCTTTTTCTCTAGTTTCCGCAGATCTTAACTACGACTAACTAACTTCTAGACTATCCTACCTCCTCAAGATAAACAGAGCATGAGGGCGTAGGAGCGAAATGGATTTGGTTGGATCACTTGAATCCTCCATCTCAATGGAATATGGTTGAGGCTCTAAACCTTCGGATATATACCAAGATAGAGCTCGATACAAGCAAACACTCGTTACAGTAAACTGGATTCGAGACCTGTCAAGGAGGAGGAACCCCTATCTGAGGTGTAGGCTTGGATACAACTCACTGGAAACAACAATGAACGATGGCTTGTCTAGCAGGATTCCCGAGGAGGTGACGACACCTGTCCAAAGTCTAGGCTGCAAAACAAAACATTAAACAACATCATACGATAATGATCGATGACAAAATATCCAAGGAGGTGACGACACCTGTCCAAGGAGGAGATTGAAACAATGCACTATTTGAAAATAGGACTTTGAAAACACTCAATTATTTAGATCAAGCAAGCATGCGCCTTCTGATTTATTTCTTCAAGCTTCTCCAAAGAATTACAAAGGTTGGGACAGTAAAGGCACGAAATCATGCACAATTACGATCAACCAATGAACTCTCATCCAAGAGTGAACAAATATAAACGAGCTAACTCTAGCAACAATGGCGTAGCAATTTTGCTAGCAAATAAAGGTTAAACAAATAAAGAACCTAAGGCTCTTATTTATAGAAACTCAAAGGAGTAGGCAACCCTAAAATCTCCTTGAGTTAACAAACAGTTCTTGCCAATCAGCAAGATATTATTTCTATGTCTAAAAGTAGGTGAGCAAACAGTTAACTGGAAATCTACTTCAGTTAACTGAAACTAAACAAAAGTCAAACTGGAAGTCTACCTCAATTGACTGACACCTAACTAAAAGTGAACTTATGTTACAAATGTGTCTCCAAATAGACATCCACCTTTTGAGGAGATCTGAGATCCACAAATCGTGGGAGTCAATTAGACATCCTAGATCAGTGGGATCTGACATGCATGATCTGTGGAGATCTGGAGTCAACTTGGAAAGGGGCATCAAGTTGACTTCAGTCATAATTAATGCTATTTGGAGGGTAGGACGTCCTTTCTTGGTGCTTTACACCTCTTCACCACTGGTCAACAAAGTCTCTATCCAGTCATTGACCTCTTCGGCCTCCGGGCAATTAATGCTTTTCAAAGTGACTATGTGGCGTCTAAGCATTTCTTCACCCGTTGCAAGCTGCTGATGATAGGTTATGCATTGGGCAGCTGCTTCATCTAACTGGACAGACATGGCTGCAATTTTGGCTAATTTGCAGCCATTGGGATCTTCAAGAAATGAAGATCGGATGACATCTTGGAACCGTGTCTGTACCGTTTCAAACTCAACATATTCCCCTCCTTCTCGCTGATATTCTAACTCAGGGAAGGATATTACCAACGTTCTTGGGAAGTTGATAATATTGGCGACAAAGCGTCTATAGTCAATCAGCTACACTGAGTTGGCATCGTAGGCTCTCACCTTGTATGCCACCTTTTCTTTCCACTCAAAGAGATGGTGTTTGTTTTCAGTGGTTGTAACTGATTCATATGCCTGTTGCAAATCAGCAATTGTCGCTTCCTCTCTCGGCCTTTCTTGAGCTGCCTTTATATCTAACTGCTGGATTTCTGATCGATGTCCATGTGCTCTGTCTCTCAGCTGATATGCTTCTGCTAATACTCACCTCCCTTTGACGACAAACTCATCCACTTGACGTCTCAAGTGTTTGCCGTATGTGATCAACTGGTGATGGTTTCTTTCAGCTAGGAGATCCAATAGTCCTTGAGGCAAGGCTAAGGAGGTGGGAATGTCATGTATCAAACTAGAAATGTACAATTTCAGCTGACAGATTTCAGCCTTTAAGGCTGCTTTGTCTTGTCCATCCTTTGTCATCCTTTCTTTGACGCTCGCTGAGGCGATTCCGAGAAGGTCTACCTCCACCTATCGAGTGGTCTTTCCAAGGTTCACCTTTGAAAGCGTGAAATCCTCAACCCTCACATTATGTATATCCTTGTCTTCAGGCGGGGCAGTAGTCTCTATGATAACCTCGTTCTCTACATTCTTCTCTACATGTGTCTGCTTCTTCAACTTCTTTACTGGCATGTCTTGTGGGACATGATGGAATTCAGAGAAATCAAGCTGATAAGAAGGTCTCTCCCTCTTCCTCCCAAGCGAGCTTTCCAACCAGATAGAATCTCGGCTAGAATTGCTGGGAGGAGAAGCATCGGCCCCCTAAATGCTAGAAGAATGAGACTGTGCCGTGGCAATGCCTCGTGGTGGCGAGTCCAAATCAATAGGACTTTGTGACCTCTGTGATGGTGGTGAAGTAGGTGGCTCTGTTTCTATTACAGGCATTGCTTCTGCTGCAACCTCTTCTACAATGGGCTCCATCTCTGTCTCAATTATCTCAATCAATGGCTCTAGTGTAGCTGCAACGGTCTCAATTGTTTCAGGTAAATTGGTGGCTGTCTCCACCTATACCTCTTGCCGGCTTGTGCTGGCAATTCCTTTTCTCCCCCATGTAGTCCCTGACATCCGCATTCCTTCTGGAAGGAAGCTCATCTTCTTCTGCCTGGGTTTCCTCCTAGACGAGGTAGGTAGTGTAAACTGAACCGCTGGCAGCTCTAATCGAGGAAGTACTACCTTCCTTGTCATTTTACTGTCAAGGTAGAGTTGACTGTGTCGAACTACTCTACCCGTTATTTCCTCAATAGACGTACTCTCTTTTGCGTACCAATCTACTTCGCCAAGTGGTTGTGAATCCACTAGACCCGTGAAGAAGGAAGAAAGAATGACTTCTCCTTCGTCATCAGATAAGCCCTCGATGTCCTTTGACATGAATTCTGCAATTTGCGAGAGCTTGAATCTGCTATGGTTCCTTCTTCTCACTTCGAACTCATCCTCACAGTTGACCCAAAAATCCTCCATGAAAGGTTCATGTGATGATCTTTGTTCAAGGTGTGCTGCGAAGATGCCTCTAGGGTCATAGGATGGCCTCCTATCAATGAGGTACTTTAGATTAAATCTCACTATTTCCTGGTTTATCAACCCGGCATCGGCTGCAGTCCTGCATCTGTAGAATCCCATCTGGAAAGGAAAGTTTGCAGCAGACTTCTTCTTTATGCGAAGGTAAGAATGAACCTCGGCCAATTGCCTCAGGAATTCCATGAACACTACCCTATCTGAGGGGTACCGTGGCATCATGGCGGGGTGACCATTATAGCCATACACGCGTATGTAGGTGAAAATGGGGAATTGTATGAACCAATCCGTCCAGTCCACCATTGTTGCCTTAGCTGCTGGTGAAATACGCATGTGCGTCTCATAGTCTAGCTCATGCACAGTGTGCATAGTGGAAAGGTCATTCATCTTTTTGAAGTGTCTTTCCGCTAGAGTGAACTCCAAGCGAGGAAAGTATTCTTGGACTTTTTGCACACCCAGGGTTCCCATAGTGTTTAATGTTCTGAAATCGCCTTGGAAGGCTATCAGGTAGACCAGGTATGAACACATGTGGAAACAGTGCTCTTCTAGATACCCGGTGAATTGTTGGTCGAGTGTGTCACTTATCAAGGAGGCCCAATCATAGTGTTCTTTCTTGCTGATTATTTTGCCAATAATGTAGAACATCCACGGCTGGAAGGATTTCCCCTCCTCTTGTCCAGTGACTTTGCTGAGTAGGGTGATTAACACTCCGTACTCATCTTTGAATTCTCCTCTCCCAACCAATCTAGGCAAGCTGGTTCTCTTTGTTTTCAACCAATGTTGGGCCATTATACGAGAAAACTCATCCTTCGAAGCCTCGAATGCCTTTTCGCATTCTGTCACAGATATGACCTTCTTGGTAGGGCATGGTGGAATTGCAAAACAAGTCTATATGTCCACCGGCTTCAAGCTGCAAATCACCCTCCCGTCTACTGACAGGATCTCTCTTGAAGTCGGGTTGTAATGCTTTGTGCAAGCAGTTACAAGCTCGATGCTTTGCAAGGTGATTGGAATAGATGCTGCTTGAAATAAACCAGATTCTTCAATGTTTTGCAACGTGATTTGATTCATGCCCTCCAAATCCTCAGAACTGACCTCTGGATTGTTCTGCCATAAGTCTGTGTCAGTCGTTTTCAGGTAATCATAGTATAAGACTGTTTTGGTCCTGTATTGTACCTGAGAGTATTGCATTCTGAAAACCTTGAATATTGACTGGGCACTTGACCCTGTTCTGACACTTTTCTGGAACTACTAAAAATAGCCTCGTCGGGGGTAGTTTTTACGAAAAATTTTGAGACATGGGTTTTGTTAAGAATGATTTTCTAGACAAACCCAGATCGTCAGAAATTCAAAAAAATGAGTTTTTCCTTGGCATGCAGAAGCCCTTTGGTAACAGAGGTAGCAGGGGTACCAGAAAGTGATTTTTCTCGGAAAAATCTAACACATGGGTTTTGTTCGTACTTCAAAGCCAAACAAACCCAGTTTGTCTATTTTTCAATATTATGACTTTTTTCGAAAACCCTAAAATATAGGGGCTGCAGGGCTACTCTTTTTGAAAAAATCTACCATATGGGTTTTGTTGAAAAAGCTGTATTGATCATACCCAGTCGGCCAGATCTGTGATAATCTGTCGTTTCCTGTGACATGCAAAAGAAATATAGGTAGAAATAGAGGAAGTAGACAGAAGATGGATTGGAAGTTATAAACTGCCACTTTGCAATAATTTGTCTCTGGAAGCAATCTTGGGAGGAGAATACTTTTACTGCCAATGATCTTCAAAAATATTGAAGATCCATCCAAAACCCCTGCCAGATCTTGAAAACGTGTTCTTGGGAGCTACTTGATGTTTTATCCTTCAACTTGCAAAAAGAATAATGAGGAAAGGGACACCTAGCATGAATATAAGGTGATTAGGGTTAAGATCCACAAAGTATGGAAGATAACTCATCATTCAGGCCTGATTTGGAGTTCCAAAACATGATTTCCACTGATTAAGGAGTGTTTGGTCTCTTTTTGGCTCCAAATTTGCTAACTCAAGTCAACACTTTTGCTTTGACTTCTTTAGGCATCCATCCTTGAAGTTGATCATTTTCGTCCATTTTGCAAGCTGAAGTGCTCCTGTTTGATCTTTGATTCAGGTTGCTCAGTTGATCTCAGGCAGTGGCTGGCAGTTTTGTTGTTGAGGCAGGATCAGTATGATTAGATATGCCTGGGAGAGGTTAACTCAGAAAATTGAGTTTAGGTCTCCAGAAAGAAGGGCGCCTTTCCTTGAGAGTGGCACTTTTGACAATGCCTTAGTCAATTTTTATTGACTTGTTCTTTGTTTTGACCTTTTCAGACCCTCTTTGCTTTGATCTGACATTCCCAATGTTTGATGAATCAGATGATTCTGCTTGACGATGCATCGGGTAGCCGGTTCGATCTTGCTCAGGATGACTGACTTCTCAGTTGAAGCTGGCAAGTTTAGGTCCTTCAAACTAAAGGGCGCCCCTGGCCAACAGGGGCGCTTTTAGCTTTTGATTGGATTTCTCCATGTTATGAACTGCCTGACTTTGACCTCCTCCATCAATTGATTGATTTGTCGGAAGTTCTTGCTGATAGTCTCGCTGACGAGATAGGTCATAGCTGAGAAGGTCATCCTGGGAGGCAGTGAAGATTCTGGCTGAATCTGGATGTCTTCGGGAAAGGGCGCCTTTTTTCAAGAGGGGTGCTTTTAGCCATGCCTTAGCCATTTTTTGGCTTATCTTTCCAGTTCTTCAAATTTGGCTTTTTCTGCTTGATCTCATCTCATGATCGTCTGGTGTGTCTTATGGACTTGTTGTTAGATTGATCACGTAGCTGGAAGGAAGCTGGAAAGATATCATGTATAGAGTTGCTGCTTATGGATTCATTTGGTGCCTGCAACTGAGGGGTACCCCTGGGCAGCAGGGGCGCTTTTACCTTGAAGTTCTCTGATTTGGCATCTCTGTCGTCAATGGATCCTCCATACTTCGCTAACTGTTGGTCAATGATCCCTGAATCAGATGATCTTGCTGATTATTTCATTGTCAAGCCAACATGAAAGTGAAGAGGATGACTGAGTTGAAGATGCCAATTGATTACATTTGCCCTCTGATATCCAAGGGCACCTTTCTTCAAGAGGGGCGCTTTTAGCCACTATAGACTATGTTTTGCCTTGGTAGACAAAACGTGTACCTTCCAGACTTAGCCAAATTTTGGCCTTTTCCGTTTTGAGAATCTCCTTCATTGAACGGCATCATTTTCATCCTTTTCCGCCATGGCTTCTTCATTGAAGCTTTTGAGGTTTAGCTTTCAGCACCTGGTACTGGCCAATCTGCCATTAATGGCTGCGGAGCTCCTAACTTTGTTCCTGAAAAATAGAAATAGACCCACCAGAGTAAAACATATAATTCTGACTTGATTAGTGTGATCGTGAAGGCAATTAATCCTATCAAAATTATTTTCAATCATTTCCGAGAAGGTCCTATTTTTTAGGGTTTCCATAAAAATAGGGGCGTAAAACCCTAATTTTCATTTTTTCAGAATTTTAACCATAGGTTCCTTGACATAAACCCACAAAGACTTCATGTTTGCTTTGACCTAAAACATACTTCCGATGGCATTTTTTCATCGTTTAGCTCAAATTAAGCAGAATGCCAAAAATTTCATTTTGGGTATAACAGTAACCAATCAGGTATACGAGATACAAACACATGTGCAACTTGTGGGCAACCAGGAAACCGGTAATCTACTTGTGGCGAACGTCGGTTGATCAAAGAGGCCCAGTCGTAATGCTCTTGCCTGGGAATAATCTGAGCAATGATGTAGTACATCCAAGGCTGAAATTTGTGAGCATCTACGTGACTAGAAACACGATTAAGAAGAGTGATCAAAATTGCGTATTCATCCTTGAATTCTCCATGACCCACATTGTTTTACAATTTAACTTTCTTCTATTTTAGCCACCTTTCTGCCATTTTACTCTGACATGTGTCCTTATCAGCATTAAATACCTTTTCACATTGATCCATGGTAATGACCAAACTGTTCGAATGCTAAGGAAAAACAAACACCTCTCAATGTCTTGGGGCTTGAGACTGCAAATCCCTCGTCCATCTGTTGATTGAATTTCTTGGGGAGTAGAATTGTAATGCTTTACATAAGACATCATGAATTTTGTGCAATGTATTTAAATAGGGAGTGAAGCCGCCTCTAGCAACCCATATTCTATGATACTCTGAAATAGGGAGTATCATAGAATTCGGGTTGCTAGAGGCAGCTTCACTCCCTATTTCAGCTCATTGCATAGAATTCTTGATGTCTTGTGCATAGCATTACAATTCTACTGCCCAAGAAATTCAATCAGCAGATGGATGGGTGGTTTGCAGTCTCAAGCCCCAGGACATTGAGAGGTGTTTTGATATTGCTTAGCATCCAAACAATTTGGTCATTACCATGGATCAATGTGAAAAAACATTCAATGCTGATAAGGACAGGTGTCAAAGTAAAATGGCAGAAAGGTGGCTAAAATAGAAGAAAGTTAAATTGCCAAACAATGTGGATCGTGGAGAATTCAAGGATGAGTACGCAATTTTGATCACTCTTCTTAATCGTGTTTCCGGTCACGTAGATGCTCACAAATTTCAGCCTTGGATGTACTACATCATTGTTCAGATTATTCCCAGGCGAGAGCATCACGACTAGGCCTCTTTGATCAGCGACGTTCTCCACAAGCAGGTTACCGGTTGCCCACAAGTTTCACATGTGTTCGTATCTCATATACCTGATTGCTTGCCAAGGTCAGTTTAGAGGGTTGAACACAACGGGGATTCTTAGTGTACAGAAAGCTCATCAATATTATGGCCAACTTGAGTTCACAAAGTCCGAGCGACATTTCAAGCGTGTACAAGAAGCGTTCTTGATGCACATAGTAAGGAACCTAGACCGGGAATTGCATGTTCATATCTCAACAATTGCCAGAGAAGCAATGGTAGAATGGGTGGATTGGTTAATTCAATTTCCTACCTATACCTACATCCGCATCTACGATTATGCAGGAAGTCTAGCCATGCTACCTTGTTATCCTTCGGATAAGACATTTTTTGAGGCAATTACACAATATTCATTCACATCTATGCCACAAGCAGAAGGTAGCTACCAATTTTCCATTACAAATGGGAATCTATAGGTACAAAACAATAGTTGGCGTCAAGGCTATGGGCCATGAGTTAGCAAGACTTAATCTTAAGTATCTTGTGGACACACGCTCATATGACCCTTGGGGCTATTATTCAACACGCTTTGGAGGTCACTCTTACCACAAGCCTTCTATGAAAGATTACTGGGTCAACTGTGAGGACGAGTTCGAGGTACATCGGTGCAGTTACAGCAGGTTCACCCTCTCACAAATATCTATCTTCATGTCAGAGGATGTGGGAAGATTGTTAGATGATGATGGGGATACTCTTCCTCAATTCTTCAGACAATAGGTTGATATGCAGCCACTTCTAGCTGTCGATTGGATTGCCAAGGAATACTCATCTGTCAAAGAGAGATCAAGCAGATTTATTCAAAATAGTATACTCTACTGGATAGCAAGAAAACAAGGAGGGAAGTCATGCCAAGTATAGAGCCGCCACCATTGGAATCCTCATCAAAGCCAAAACAAAAGAAAAAGAGCAACCCTCCTAAAGGAAACAAAATGTCTGATAATTCAAAAGGGAAGGCACTTGTTACAGAAACACATGTGGAGATAGCCACAAATACAGTTTGGAGCATGCTAGAGCCAGAGGTATAACCTCCTTTGCCATCACCAACACCACAACAGTCTCCAATTCCAATTCACATTGACTTGGACCTAGACTCGCCACCACGTAGCAATACCTTTACACATTCCGACTCATCAAGTTTTCCTATGACTAGTGTTGTGACCTTTTCACACATCGCCCCATGCCAGATGGGGACCCCCAATTTTTGCTCCATTTTGGTCTTTTGGCTTCGGTTTTTGGGTTGTTTTGTCTCTCTCTCTCTCCCTCTCTCTGATCTTTCTGTTCTTCCGGGGATGTCCCATCTTTTGACCTAATTGGAAATTTTGGCTAAGTCTATGAAATTAGGGTTTTGTTCTTTAGGTCAAACTAAGTTATCAAATTGGAATTTGAGCTCAACACTGCAATCACAAAGCTTTCAGCAGAGTCCCACTGAATTTTCATTGAATTCTGACAACTTATTATTTATAGTAAATTTTGAGCAGGATCAAACAACTTGCTATTTTTAGCAGTTCAGGCTTCAGGAGTCATTTTCAAGGTTCACACTGGATTTTCAATGCATGTCCAGAGATTACTTCTAGGTTTTTCAAAACCTTCACAACGATGTAACATGCAAACCGAGACGATCACTTTCAGAGTTCAGCCTTTAGAGGCTATTTTTAGGGTTTGCATGCAGAGTTTTTCAACGCATGTCCGGAGATTCTTTATGGGTTTTTTGAAAGCTTTGCAACGATATGACATGCAAGCATAATGGATTAGTTTTCAGGGACTTACTATTTTTAGCTAGTGCCCGCATGTTGACCAGTTTTTTGGGTTTTTCTGGGTTTTTTGAGATCCCACAGGCACTGTGACATGCAAACTCATCCGGCAGTCGATTGGCCACTTTTCGGGCACTTACTATTTTTAGCAGGTTCACTCCAACAGCTCCCCGACACTTCAGTTTCAGCAAGAAGAATGATAGGCAACATAAATGAGGTCAAACAAAGACCATTCAGGGCACATACAAGTCAAATTAGGGTTTCCAGCTTCGATGCCTAAAAAGTAGGGTAAAAAGCCAAATTTTGAAAAACGAAGATATCCCACTACGATCAACATCGTTTAGGCAATCTACTGGTAAAATTTGGGCACAATCCGAGCACTTACTATTTATAGTAAGTTGCCTCCAGAACATGGCTATAAATAGCAGGTCAACACGAAGGGCAAGTGTGAACAGGTTCATCAAGTGATGAGGACCACGTGGTGAAAAATTCAAGTCAAACGGAGCTGCGGAAGTCAGACAACTTTAGGGTTTGCTAAAAATAACAAATGGCTAAAAATAGCACATCAGCTTGGGCAACAGGTATAAACAGGGTGGCGAGGTCACGAGAAACATATCACGCCAGCTCCAGAGTCAGAACAGGTGAAACCCATGAGGAGTCATGCATCTCCAAGACTTACTAAAAATAGAACGTGAAGATAGGCTGAAGAGATCAAAATGTTCTAAGTATAAAATCAAACTTCACCTTCAAATGATGCCCTAACATGGAAGCTTGGCATGCAAAATGCGCCCATGAAGCAATGAAAAGTCTAAGGCATTGAAAACATAAGTGCTAGGGGTGAAATGCGCCCAAAGGACATGGTAGGCTAGAAAGTTTCTAAGGCACTCAAATGGAAGCACACCCATGAAAATGCGCCCTCAAGAGAAATAGAAGCTTGCACATGTAAATGCGCCCTCAAGGAAGGTGATGATATAAAAAAAATTCTAAGTATGGTGAAACAAAAGCTTTTACCCTCAAATGCGCCCAGCAAAGGTTATATGATGAAAAAATATGCTAAGGCACAAATGAAAGCTCATAGGCTAAAATGCACCCAAGGGAAATGAGCAAGCAAGAAAAGTTTTAAGTGTGAGAAAAAAATGGAAGTTCCCCCTTCAAAATGCACCCAAAGAAGAACATGGAGGTAGAAGGCATTAAGAAATGCCTAAGGCATTGAGAATGGAAGCTTGATGGGCAAAATGCGCCCAAGGTAACATGAGGTTGAGAAAAAATTTCTAAGGCAAGTAAAGTAGAAGTTGACCTCTCTGAATGCTCCCAGCTTGTGTGATGACTTAGAAAAACGCCTAAAGCAAAAAATGGAAGCTCAAGGGTGGAAATGCGCCCAGCAAGGGAAGTGAACATGATAAAAGGGTTCTAAGTGTTAAAATGGAAATAGCACATGCAAAATGCGCCCAGCAAGGGTTATACGCTGAAGTATTTTCTAAGTGTATTAAAATGGAAGCTAGACCTTCCAAATGCGCCCAAGCCTAGAGGAGATCAAGCCCAAAAAAATGCTAAGGCATGGAAATGGAAGTAGCCCATGATAAATGTGCCCTTGATGGGGGAGTCAAGATAAAGTTTTCTAAGTATGAGGGTAAAAGGCTTGCATATGTAAATCCGCCCACCTTGGTGTAAGAGGTTTAAAAATTGGCTAAGGCATGAAATGAAGATTCCTCACCTCAAATGCACCCAAGATAAGTGTGGAGGTCTTAAAAACGCCTAAGTGTGCAAAATCAAAGTAAGCACATAGAAATGCGCCCTCACCTTGGAAAGAGTATAGAAGGCGTTTGGAAGTTTTTTTCTAAGTATAAAAACAGAAGCAAAAGAGCAAAAATGCGCCCATAAGCTAAAGAGGTTAGCAAAAGGGACGCCTAAGGCAAGAATGGAAATAGCTACTCCAAAATGCGCCCATTAGGTGGTGAAAAGGTTAGAAATTTCCTAAGGCGTGAGAAATGGAAGTGTGGGATTTGAGATCCGCCCATCAAGTGGTGAAGGCGTTTTAAAATTTGCCTAAGTCCAAATGAAGGCTTCACATGCAAAATGCGCCCAAGGCTACAAAGAAGATGAAGGATAAATATTCTAAGGCATGGAAATGCCTAGGGAGCTAAAGTGGAGGTTGATACATGAAAATGCGCCCCTCATGGCTAAAGTCAAAGAATTTAAATCCCTCTAAGGCATTTTCAGGGGTGAGAACTAGAAAATACGCCTAGGGGAGGTATTGTTAAAATCTCCAAAGACAAGATCAAATGCACCTGGGAACAAGGAGAATTCTTCAAGAAAACTAGAAAAATGCCAGGATTTAGAAAGTGAAGACTGCAGGTGTGGAATACATCTAGAGTAAAATGAAATCAACCTTAGCAATTTTTATTATTTTTCAAAAATAATAAAAAAATTAAATGTACCCCTTCGTCTGGATACACATGAAAATGATGATTTCTGAAGGAAAATTTCTTCTGGGTGTTGGACATTTCCCACTGGGAGATGATTTAAATCTTTTCTACACCTTGCTCGTGTTGTTTCGACGGAAATCTTTTCCTGGTGCCAGTTGAATGATTTTCCTAGGCGAAAATAACTTTTCTAAGGCAAAGAAATGTTCTTACAAAAATGCCTCGGCTGGTGATGTCAAATGAACACCTAGATTGCAGTGGATGGAATTTATAAAGCAGATAAAATTGTCTAAGGGGTCAAATACACTCATAGGGTAGAGATGAAATTTGTCCAAGGCATAGAAGAATTTGAAGATGAAATGAAGCTAGAACATCAAGCATTCAGATGTTGAAAAGTCATAAAAGTTTGCTAGAAAATTGATGAACTCTATCAAGATCCGGAGATCAATCAGTCAAAACATGAGAACCAGGTAAGTGAAGTGAGTTTACATTATAATGTTTTGATGCTCTTCTTTTTGTTCGTTTTGCAGGAAGAAGATGCTGAAAGAAATGGCTAAGTGTTGGGACAAAGTTGAAAAGATTCCCAAGGAAAGAGAAATGGCAGTGAAGATTTGGCTAAGGCATTAAGAACGTGATGCAAAAGAGGCTAAGTGCACCCAAGGCAATGAGCTGAGAAATATGAAAGTTACAAATGCGACGACAAGGGGGATGAACACGAACGATTGAGCGGTCGAACTCTGGAGACAATCTTAGAGACTCTTTTACCCTCCTCCTAGCGCAACAGAATTGGCAAGCAGAGCAGTGGGAACACGTTTCTGGACGAGAATCTTCTAGAAGAGGATAGTGGGCATTAATTGCTCATTATGGTTCCTGTAGGGGAGTGGAGAATCTTTTGCGCGTTTATTACCCACTCCTCTTTGTGGCAGTTTTTAGGGAAAAAACCCTAATTAAGGCATATGTGGCTCGATCTGAGCCCTTTATTGTAATTCAGATCTAAACCGTCCACTGAATTGGACTTATTATAAAAGGGGCATCCACCCTCATTTGTAATATATTAGACATTAGATCAAGAGTTGAATCAAAGCTAGAGAGTAGAAGGCATATAGCATTTAGCTTAGAAGTTAGCTTAGATTGAGGAGGGAAGAAAACTTTCCTTTGAAAGTTTTGTAAACGGTTGTTGTGAACACTTTTCATAATACAAAGAGTTTCATTGTTTGGTGATTTCTTCTTGGTTATGAGTAGCTAGCAAGGCCATTTCATCTTTCCAATTCAAGGTAGATTAGAGTAAAGTAGACTTTGTTTCATGCAAGTAGTCATTAATTGTGGAGTGTGGTGTTCAGTTTGGACAAGTCTTCCTCTATCCATACCACTAACGGGCTTGCTGACGGTAAGTCTACCCTACGTGGTCAACTGGAATTTCAGTACTTAACTTCGTTTGTGATTCGTATGTGTTCACTTGCATCGTTGTGATGGGTGCGCATGTTGAATCATAATTTGAATATCTTATTCATCCTTTGAAGATTGCACCAACTTTGTCAGAGTTGTCCGAAAGGGAGGCGAAACAAAGTTCGGTTTGAAGATTGTTGAAGCTAATCCTCACATTCCGCCTTTTAGAAATAGACTTTAGAATTCCCACCCCTTCTCCTTTTCAATTCAGTATTTTCTCGGTTAACTTAGGAATCAGAGCAATATTGCCAAATCATTCATGTCTTAACTACTTCACAAAATCGAACAACTACGTAAGTCCCCTTGAATACCCAGCATATTCACATCAGCCAACTGAGTCTATTCGCGATAAAAGGAACCTTGAAGTTGAACGCATGAACTTTCATGCAATCTTAGCATGCAGAATACTTTGATCAAGAGAGAATAGAGTGACTGTTGGCCATTTTATTCTTTGTTGGTGTTGTCATAAAAAACACGTCAACAACTAGCATCGACCCTTCCAGTGAGATTAGTCGAGACTTGTCTTGGCTTGAGAGTCAGTTGGGCAAGAAGAGGAGGCAACCATCCTACAAACTAGACTTCTCAAATTTTGATCATGTCTATCAAGACACACCAGATAAGAGAATAAAGAAGTAGGTTCATGTAGAGAGGAACACTGACAAGGAGATCATAATAGAGACCGTTGCAGCCCTAGAGGACAAGAACTTGAATGAGGTAGAACTTGAAGACTTTGACATGATAAAGGTCAACCTTGGTAAAAGCACACACCGAACGGAGGTTGATTTCCTTCAAGTTGCAACGGATAGCATAAAGGATAGAGTCATGAAGGATGGAGAAGAAGCAGCCCTCAAGGCTGAAATCCAGCAGCTTCGTTAGTATATCTCTAACCTTATACATAACACTGAGAATGTCCCGCAGATGCTAGAGCTACCAGCAGAGTAGAATCAGCTTAATCAACTGGTTGTATATAAGAAGCGCCTAAAAAATTGGGAGGAGGATTTTGTCACAAGGGGTCACTTTGTACTTATAGAATTGTATTAGTTGAGGTATAATGCCCGCAAACTCCGTCTGCAGATTCAGGAATCAAAGCGAGAACTGGTGGTTGAAAAGCCAAGAGATGAAATCATGATCTCTCATCTAAGGACGGCATATGGCTTGATCACCAACGAAGAAGATAAGGAAGCTATTTTTACTTGGAGAACACAGTTAATCTTCAAGGCAAAAATATAGGAGACAATGGCTTCAAAGTTGGCCGAGAGCAGAGAACACGTGATTAGTGCACATCGGTATGTGAGAACTTTCGTATCCCAAGTTCTTTGCCAATATTAGCGTGAGGGTGGTGAGTACATCGAGCTCACTGACACCCAATCAGAGTTGTAGGTGCTCATCCATGGTATTTTCAGTGGAGATTCCATTGGTTGTAAGTTAGATCAACTTACAGTCATGTTAGCATTATTTGATGAGGCGGTTAAGAGTAAAGGAGAACTTCAAAGTCAAATCATAGGCGGTGACGAAATGATGTGAAGACACAATGTGCTGCAAAGAAGTATCAATGCCCCAGATGGTGATGCAGTCAACGACCTCGTGGAGGGCTTACTTGCTCGAGATCATGGCTCGTGAACTCCAAATCAAGACATCCCACCTTTTTAGGATAGACATCATATCCAACAGTTAACTCGACGCCTCTTTCCAAGTTAACTTGTTGTTCCACATCTCATGCACGTCTATTTTGGAATTTCCTATGTACAGATGGAGTTTTCATTCTCCGTTAACTGATGTTAGTTATCAGTTAACATGCATATCAATAAGGACTTGTGTGTTGCACACGTCCATTTCATTTAGTCTGTTCTAGTTAGTTGATGGTAGCTTTCCAATTAACTGTATAGTTGCATACAATTAGGTTTAGCAAATATATCTCGCATGTTTGCAAGACTATAGTTGACTCAAGGTGATTTTAGGGTTCCCTACACCTTTGATGTCTATAAATAAGAGCTCTTTGCTCATTTGTAATGAACTTTTGCACGCGATAGTAATATATGTTGCGCCACCTTGCCTGAAATATTGTTGTTTTGTATCTATTCACGATCTTTTACTATGATAATAAATAGTTGTGCCACCTTTCCTAAACGTTATTATTATGGTACTTGTTCATCTTAGTTAAATATAGTTGCTAGTTTGATTGTTTATTGTATGTGTCTTGCCAATGCAATTTTTTGTCCTAGTTTGCTATCTTATGTTGTGATTAATAGTTGTTCTTTCATATCTACGCCTCGGATAGGGGTTCCTCCTCCTTGGAAATTTGGAAAGAAGAATTATCATTTAAGTGTTGTTGCCAATAAGCTTGTTGCATGTCTATGCCTCGGATAAGGGTTCCTCCTCCTTGCAAATTTAGTAATTAAACTTATCATTTGATGCCATGCCTAATAAGCTTCATATCAGCCTACTCCTCAAATAAGGGTTCCTCCTCCTTGGAAATTTAGTAATTAAGCTTATCGTTTGATGTCGTGCCTAATAAACTTCATATCAGTCTACGCCTTGGATAGGGGTTCCTCCTCCTTGGAAATCCTATTGTAAAGTTAGTTGTAGTTGAGATCTGCAAAACCAGAGAAAACCCTTTGCTGCAACGTTCTTGGTTTCCTTAACCTTGTGCCTCTTCTAGCTGAGTCAAAAAGATAGGATTTTAGAATACTTTACTTTTACGCATATCAGCAAAAGAGTAAGCTTCCCCTCCTAATTTGAAGAGCGGTCATTACACATTGTGCATAGCTATCCGTACCAACTCGCACTCCATAGGTGCTAATTGTTACGTCAACAAGCCCTTTCTAAGTTGTGTAACAATACACACACAGACATGACTTTCACTTCCACTATTTCCGTCGACCTCTACCAATAGTGGATGCTTTTGTATGTAATCACAAATTGTAGATTTTAAAATGCCATTTCTAATTTTCTATTGTAGGACATGCACTATTTACCTGGTTTGTGAGTTTTTGATTTGTCAATTCGATATTCTCCAGTGAAGGATGCAAACTATTTATCTAACTTGCAAGATTTTTGACTCAGAAACCAATTCGCACCTTCCTTAGTTCATGCACATGCTTATGTAAATCAATTCATTTTTTGTCTAACAAGAAATTTGTCCCCTCTTTTTGTGGTGTGTGCCTAGGTATATCTGTGCAGATTTCAGTTTTCGAAATTGTCTTTCCATTTAGTCGTGCATGAAACCTCTCTCCTTGCTGCAATATTTTTGACTTTAAAACCCTGCCCTTGCAATCAATGGTGCTAGAACACTATGCCCGCATTTCTTGTCGACACAAAAACTTTACGTCACCCTTTTAGGGCATGCACCAAACTATTGTTGTGACTTATGGAAATCCAAAACATGTTTTCCTTCCATAAAGTGCATGCTAACTGTGACCTTTTAGATTTGGAAAATGATTCCTCTTCATTGTGATGCGCTTCCACACACATACTTGTAGAGATTCTGTTTTATATCATTGATTTATAAGAGCAGGGTTGTGCACCTATACTGTATTAACCTTATTGTCATAGCAATTAGCACCTCTAAAGTGTGAGTTGGTACTGTTGTGACCTTTTTCACACATCACCCCATTCAAATGGGGACCCCCCTGAATTTTGCTCCATTCTGGTCTTTTGGCTTTGCGTCTCTCTCTCTCTGGTCCTTCTGTCTTTTTCGGGGATGTCCCGTCGTTTGACCCACGTTAAAATGTTGATTAAGTCTGTGGAATTAGGGTTTTCTATCCTTCAGGCTTTTTAAGATCAAACCAGGTTATCAAATTGGAATTTGAGCTTAGTACACTAGTCACAAGGCATCCAGCAAAGTCCCACTGAATTTTCATTGAATTCTGACAACTTACTATTTATAGTAAGTACTCAATCGGGGACTGTTTCAGCAGGATTTTGGAATTCTACCTATTCCACCACATCCACGTAACTATTAGCTGTTTGCACGTAAATTTTGAACAAGATCAGACAACCTGCTATTTTTGGCAGTTCAAGCTTCAAGAGCCTTTTTCAGGGTTCAAACATGTGATTTTTCAATGCATGTCTGGAGATTCCTTCTGGGTTTCTCAAAACCTTCGCAACGATATAACATGCAAACTGAGACGATCACTTTCAGAATTCAGCTTTCGGAGGCTATTTTTAGGGTTTGCATGCAGAGTTCTCTAACACATGTCCGAATATTCCTTCTGGGTTTTTCGAGAGCTTCGCAACAGTGTGACATGCAAGCGGAGAAGACCAAGTTTCGAGGACTTACTATTTTTAGCCAACGCCCGCATGCAGACCAGTTTTCTGAGTTTCTTGAGATCCCACAGGCAATATGACATGTAAAGTCATCCGACAATGGATGAGTCACTTTTCAGGAAGTTTCTATAAATAGCAGTTTCACCCCAACCACCCAACACTTCAGTTCAACATACAGAGCGACATGCAGAAGAAACAAAGTCAAATGGAGACCATTCGGGATACATGCAAGTCAAATTAGGGTTTCCACTTTTATAGGGGATGAAATCCAGAAATTGTCAAAATTAAGTACCCCACCAATATCAACATACTTCAAGGTACCTGCTGGCAAAATTTGAGCGGAATCGGAGAACTTACTATTTTTAGTAAGTCAGGGCACGGCTATAAATAGCAGGTCTGCACCCGAGGTTGGCATGAGCACGACACTCAAGTTATCAGGATCGGGCATAGCAAGTTTCAAGTCAAACGGAGCTACTGAAGTCAGAAAGTCAAGAACTTACTATAAATAGCAGGTGGGTATAAATAGCAGGTCAGGGCAGAGAACTGGCAAAACAGGTTCACAAGGCAAAGAAGATCAGATGGTGAAATTTTTAGGCAAAATGGAGCTGTGGAAGTTGAAAATTAAGGGACCTGCTAAAAATAGCACAACTTGCTAAAAATAGAGTGCAAGAGCAAGGGCAGGCAAAGGCATGGAAAATATTCTAAGTGTTGGAATTGAAAGTAGAGGCTCCAGAATGCGCCCTCAAGGAATGGTGGATATCAAATATTTTCTAAGGCAAAATTAAAAGCTTACCCTAGTAAATGCGCCCACCATGGAGAAATCAACATCAAATATTTTCTAAGGCAAAATTAAAGCTCCACTAAGGAAATGCGCCCAAGGGGTGGTGAAAGCCTTGAAGAAATATTTTAAGGCATGAGAAATCAAAGTAGCCCCTTCCAAATGCGCCCATGGTGAAATTGAAACCTCCACTGCTAAAATGCGCCCACCAAGCAAGAAGACTTTGAAAATTGTCTAAGTCACAAAATAAAAGTATGAAGAGCTAAATGCGCCCTTAGGATAATGGAGTTTCCAAAATAAACTAAGGCGTTGGAAGGAAGTAAAAGCATGCTAGTGAAAATGCGCCCTCATGTGAAAGCTCCTCCATCAAAATGCGCCCATCACAAGAAAGGAGTGCTAGGAAAATTTCTAAGGCATGAAACAAAACCTTGATACCCAATATGCGCCCATGATGAAATTAAAAGTGAGCATATAGAAATGTGCCCAACAAGGGTTGCAATTTAAGAAGAATGCCTAAGGCAAAAATGAAAGTAAGACCCCTAATATGCGCCCAAGGAAGAAGAGGTTAGGTGAAAAAGTGGCTAAGTATGAAATTGAAAGCTCACCCTCTCTTTTGCGCCCACAAATGAAAGAAGAGGCACCCAAATGCGCCCTTGGAGAGTGTGTAGAAATTTCCTAAGGCATTAAATTAAAAGTTCAATGGGTAAAATGCGCCCACCTTAGGAAGGAAGTCTTCAAAAAGTTTCTAAGGCAAAAACAGAAGCTTACCATGGTAAATGCGTCCAAGGCAATGGGAAGGCTAAAAACACCTAAGTATGAGAGTGAAAGTAGCCATGGCAAAATGCGCCCTCAAGGTAAATGGTGGTGGGAAATTCTTCTAAGTGTCAAAGGTGAAAGCTGAAGGTATCAAATGCGCCCAAGGTTGTTGGAGACTTAAAACATCTAAGGCAGGAAATGTGAGTAGCATATGCCATTTGCGTCCAAGCTGGAAATGAAGTGGAGGTGTTAGAAACAAAAGCATGACACCTAAAAGGCGCCCATCTCAAAGAGGAAAATACGCTAAGGCATGGGAACGAGAACGTGAAAATGAGAAATGAAAGTTCAACCTCTCATTTGTGCCATAGAGGAAGGAAAGACTTTAAAATTTTCTAAGATACAAAAAGTAAAAGCAAGCCATGAGAAATGCGCCCATCTCCAGCAACTAAATGCGCCCAAGCTGAAGTGATAAGAACATGGAAATTCAAAATCAAATGAGGAAGAAATACGCCCAAGATAAGAGTGATTTAAATTTTATTCCTAAGGCATAAAGGGAAATACGCCAAAGGAGAAAGTGTTAGAAATATTTTCTAAGTGAAACAAATTTCACTAAGGAAAAATGCCCCCTTGAATGAATTTTAATTCTTCAAAGACATTTAAATGAAGCAGGCGAAGTGATAAAATTTTATCCTCAAGGTGGAAGCAACTGATATATTTTTCCATGGGTCAAATAAAAATTAAATGAACCCGTTTAAAAGGCACCCATGGATTGACAGAGTTAGAAAATTAAAATCCTAAGGGAAATTTTAATATTTTCAGAGGAAATTCGTTTTGCCTAGATTATTTTCCTAACGGAAATTAAATCTCAGTGGATGAATTATTTCGAGCAGACAAGTGATTTTAAATCGCCCGGAGTTGAATATTTTAAAGAGAGACAATTTAAAATGTCTAAGGCAAATTCCATGAAATTGAAGATTTAAATGGCAGACATTTTAACAGATTGGAAATAAATTTGACTCCCACGAATTTTTCGAGTTAAATTTAGTTAAACACTGCGAGAATTTTAAAATGGAATTTTCAATCAAGTCAAGTGATTTTCTCGCGAGTTGTTTAAATCACCAAGAGTTCACTGGCAGAATAGAGGAAAAATTCGAATTTTTACAAGGAAAGAATCCTCATTAATGGCAACTGCCATAATGACTGGCTGACAACTAGCCCACTACTGCGCCTGAATTAGAAGATTTCGAGAGAAGAGAGTGGCGAATTAATGAAGCTGCTAAAAATAGCCCCAGCACTACTTAGCAGGATTCTTCACGAAGAGTTATTTAAACAACTTCATTTCTTTCATTTCTTCACACGTTTCGAATAGCTTGGAATTGCTAAAGTGAGGAATTTTGTGAGAGGTTGAAATATTTTTGAGGTTGCTGAGAAGAGAAGTTTTTTTGAGAGTTTTATTTTATTTCGAAGTGTTGAGTTGCTGAAAGTCGAAGTTGCTGGAGGAATTTTATTTCCAAGTTGCTGAGAGTTTTCTTTCCGAAAGGCTGAAAGTGTGTTGCTGCAATTTTCGAAATTGCATGCTGGAGAGTTGAAACTTCATTTCCAAGTTGTTGGAGTTGCTGCAGATTTCCGGAGTTGCTGGAGATTTATTTTCTCTGGAGATCTTTCTTTTCAAAACTGCTGAAAGTCGAAGTTGATTGCTGTTAGAATTGAGAAGAAATTCGAAATTTCATATTGCAGCAATCTCTTTATTTCTTCTAAAATCGCCGAAGTCAATGAAGTGTGGTCGGGAGAATTCGAACTATTTATGCTGAGAAAATTGTTCACATTGCCGAAAGTTATTGGTTTGCTGTGATTTTCTTCGCCAATCGGAAGTGAAGTTGTTGAAAGCTTCTTTCTAGGCTCAGAGTTTTTATCCAGTTTGAGGTTTGGAGTTAGAAAATTATGCTGAAGAATTTCATTTTCAAAGCTAACTCCGTGTCCGCAGCCGTCTTGAAATTGTTTTATTTTCTTAAAAAAAATCTGCAATCTAACTTATTGTTATTTTATTCTATTTCACAGATGGCCGGAGCAAAGGATGTTGCAAGAACAAGCAGAGCTGCAAACACTGAAACGGGCAAGGCTAGCTCATCCCGGCAGGCAATGATCAAAAGGCTCGCCAAGTCATTTCTTCCAAAATTGGCAATTGTTTCAAAGTTGGCAGGATTAAGTGACACCAACCTCAGGTCATTTAATCTAAATGCACTCAAGTCAAGGATGTACGGACTAGGAGGCCATCAACCGCCAGTCACAGCACATAACATCATGAGGAGTGGTATCTACGTAGCCGCCGGTTTTCCACCAGCAATTCAGTGCCCAGAGCTAATCATGGAGTGTGCGAACTAATATAAGCCGGAGCATAGAACCATTGTCTCTCCGGATGGAAAATTGTTTGCCAACTTCACGCCAGATGCCATCGGAGAGGCATTTGGGATTCCTACTTCCGAAAAGATGCTATACAGATCAAAGGAGAGGGCGAATAAAATGTACTCCACCTCCTTCGAGAGGGTTGTTGCGGTCATCAATAGAGTCTGGATGCAGAAGCCAAAGCCACCTCGCACTAAACTCCCAAAACAGATAATTGCCGAAGATGTGAAACAGGAATACTGCGATTTGATGATGATGCTGAGCCGAATAAATGGGAGTGCATAGGCCTACTTCTTCGAGCCTTGGATGTTCTACTTCATCGAGATCATCTTGGAGGGAAAGGAGTGTGTTGACTGGGCAAGAATGATCAATGATAACATAGATGAACAATTCAGGAGCCTGAGGGGGACGAAAACCTTTTACATGAGCTCGTATGTGATATATATGCTGGCAAGAATGACCAAGTACCGAAGGATTACATACAAGGAACCAATTGGCAGTGCCCCTGACCAGTTCAAAATCCATGAGGCCTGCATGCAGTTGCATCTAACTAACCCTGCCAGCTACAAACGGGCTAATGATGCATTCACAATGCACATCACGAGGACCCTTCAGCGGAGAACGCAACAAAGAATATCCAAAGAAGCACAGGCATTGATAGAGGAATACGGATATTGGCTTATCCAATTATCGGAATTCACTTACATTAGGCTACAGGGGTTCACTTCGTATCTATACCGGCTACTGAGGTACCCCACCGATCACATTGTAATGCTGAAAGTATCTAGGCAATTAATCGCCTATGATAAGATCCAGAAAAAGAAGAAGGGTGGGCTTGACTTTCCTATTGCCATGGGAAATTCCATCGAGGTGTGTCCCTCCTTGCAGGCAGCTCGAGAGGCAGACGATGAGCTGCAATTCTATCATTTGTCGTATCACACAGGCAGACAGGATTTCGATCCTTACAGAAATATCTGAATGATACAAAATGTTGAGTACCGACACAAGGCCCACATTGAGGACTTTTAGGCAAATGCTGTTGATGAGGTTGAAATAAGGAAAAAGATGTTTTCTAGGCTTCCCCTCAAGTTGATCAGGGAATGTGAGATCATTCCAGTTCCCGACTAGGTGGAAGAGGATGTCAACGTTATACAACCCGACTATGGTTCAGTCAGGGATACTCCGGTCCCACCACCTGATTGGTCTGAGCTAGAAATCATGGACTTGGACACGCTCTCTATTCCGGTGTTGACTTTCACAAGGGCTTGGGTAGATAGACATGCATGCAGACTTAAGAGCAGATCAATCGCCCTTACTTATGACTTGATGGGTGACCCAAGGCCGCTATCGGTGAGAAGGGGAAAACAGGTTGCTCAAACACCAGAAGCACAAGCAGGAGTACCAACCCAGCCGATACCGTTGAGGATGGAACAAGCATCACCTATACACTCACAAACTCAATCTTCAAGTTTGAGAGTGATTTCATTATTTGCTGATCAGAGGGCCGGATTGGGTGAAGAGCGGGAGCTTGAGGAGGTGGATCAACCCAACATCCGAGAATCAGATAGTATAAGCGTCAGTGCATCCAAGGCTGGCCGACAAGAGGAAGAAGAGGAAACAATGGCCGACACCTGTTTCCAGCAGATGTTGGACATGACATTAGAGGAAGAGGAAAACACAGAACAGGGGACCCAAGGGTCAGGAGATATGCAGCTCATGGATGATGATGAGCCCGAACAGAACAGTGCGAGAAGAGAAGAAGTACACGAGGTGGAGGCAATAGAAGAGCAGCCCCTCGTCATTTGCAATCCATAGCAGACAGTGTCGGATTGGCTTTCGGATAGAATGAGAAGAGAGCCTGAGGATGATACGGATCCAGCCATTGAGATGGAGGAGTTCCTCAGAAGAATTAGTGCGCCTCCAGAAAAGAACAGAGCCAGAAAATTCTCAAAGATTTCGACTAACGAGTCAGGCTTCCGCACACTCCAAGTTGTTGTCCCAAGGGAGGAGTATGATTGAGCCGAGGAGAGGCCCGAGAACTATGTGATCACCACCATAGAGTTGGGTCATCCTATGGGAGCCCAAATTGTCGAGGAGTTCGATAACTCCTATTAGGCGCTAAAAGACCAATTGCTCAGAACAGAAGGGAAGTATAAGAAGTTGAAGAAGGAGCACAAAACCTTGATAGGATATGTGCAGAGTCTAGCACATCCAGGTGAGCAGGCAAACCCAGCAGTAGAACTCCCACCAGAGCTTCCAAGGGAGTCGGTTATTGGCTTAGAGGACCTAAAGAAGATGGAGACAGAGGCAGACAAATGGGTCAGCCATGTTTGGGCTGATATAGAGAAATTTATGGAGGACCTCGCCGATGCTTATCAGCAAGCCTCGAATATTTTGACACGCATGGATATGGTAGATCCATGAAGCCTAGAGCGTGTTGACCTTTTCACACATCACCCCACCATCCAGACTGGGGACCCTAATTTTTGCTCCATTACGAGATGCTTTTTGGCTGGTTAGTCGCGATCTCTCTCTCTATCTCTGGTCCTTCCGGGGATGTCCCGTCGTTTGACCCAGGTTGAAGTATTGGTTAAGTCTGTGTAATTAGGGTTTTCATCCTTCAGGCTTATTAAAGGTCAAACTGAGTTATAAAATTGAAATCCAAGCTTAGTATAGCAGTCAGAAGGCTTCCAGCAGAGTCCCCCTAAATTTTCACTGTATTCTGACAACTTACTATTTATAGTAAGTACTCAACCGGGGATTGTTTCAGCAGGATTTTGGAATTCTGTCAGTTCCACCACATTCAGGTAACATCAAGCTGCTTGCACGTAAATTTTGAGCCAGATCAGACAATTTGCTATTTTTAGCAGCTCGGACTTCGGGAGCCATTTTCAGGGGTCAAACATATGATTCTTCATTGCATGTCCGGAGATTACTTCTGGGTTTCTCGAAACCTTCGCAGTGATGTAACATGCAAACCAAGATGATCACTTTCAGAGTTTAGCCTTAGGAGGCTATTTTTAGGGTTTGCATGCGGAGTTCTCTGACGCATGTCCGGATATTCCTTCTGGGTTTTTCAACAGCTACGCAACAATGTGACATGCAAGCGGAGAAGATCAAATTTTGAGGACTTACTATTTTTAGCTAGTACATGCATGCAGACCAGTTTTCTGGGTTTTTCTGGGTTTCTTGAGACCCCACAGGCAATATAACATGCAAAACCATCCGGCAGTGGATGAGTCATTTTTCAGACACTTACTATTTTTAGCAGGTACACTCTAGCAACCGCCTAACACTCCAGTTCAACAAGCAGAACGACATGCAGAAGGAACGAAGTCAAACGGAGACCGTTCGGGATACATGCAGGTCAAATTAGGGTTTCCACTTTTATAGGGGGTGAAATCCAGAAATTGTCAAAACGAAGCACCTCACCAACATTAGCACACTTCAAGGTACCTGCTGGCAAAATTTGAGCGAAATCAGAGAACTTACTATTTTTAGTAAGTCAGGGCATGGCTATAAATAGCAGGTCTGCACCCGAGGTTGGCATCAGAGCGACACTCAAGTTCTTAGGATCAGGCGTTGCAAGTTTCAGGTCAAATGGAGCCATGGAAGTCAGAAAGTCAAGAACTTACTATAAATAGCAGGTGGCTATAAATAGCGGGTCAGGGCAGAGGACTGGCAAAACAGGTTCACAAGGCAAAGAGGGTCAGATGGTGAAATTTTTAGGCAAAACGGAATTGAGGAAGTCAAGGAAATCAGAGACTTACTATAAATAGCAGGTGGCTATAAATAGCAGGTCAGGGCAGAGGATTGGCAAAACAGGTTCACAAGGAATAGAGGGTCATATGGTGAAATTTTCAGGCAAAACGGAGCTATATGGGTCGAAAATCAAGGGACTTTCTAAAAATAGCCAGACTTACTAAAAATAGAATGTGAGATCAAGATCCGGCAAAGGTGTGAAAATTTGTCTAAGTATGGAAAATGAAAGTTCACCCTCTCAAATGCGCCCACCTTGAAGTAAAGGAAGCAAGCCTGAAATATTCTAAGTATGGAAAATAAAAGTAGCCTACCTCATTTGCGCCCAAGGTAAAGTGAAGACCCTCAAAAAGTGCTAAGGCGTGAAATTGGAAGTAAGCTATGTCAAATGCGCCCATGTTGGAGGATGCCTAGAAAAATCTAAGGCATGGAAAGTAAAAATGTGAGCATGAGGTGAGAATGCGCCCTCAAGTAGAAGTGGACTATGTCAAATGCGCCCTTGTGCTAGGAATAGTTGGGCCGAAATTTTTCTAAGTATAAAAATGAAAGTAGCCATGTGTATTTGCGCCCTCAACTTGAAAGTTCAACATGCCAAATGCGCCCTCACCTTGGAAGAATATTGAAAATGTTGGAAAAATATTCTAAGTGTGAAACAGGAAGTCACACATGCCAAATGCGCCTTCATTTGAAAGCACCACCCTCAAAATGCACCCACCATGGAGACCTCTTGAAAATCTTCTAAGGCATCCGAAATTTTCTAAGTGGCAAAATGAAAGTAGCCACCTCCATTTGCGACCTCATCTTGAAGCCCGCCATGCTATTTGCGCCCAAGGATATTGAAGGCTAAAAAACGCCTAAGGCATAAGATGGAAGCTCCCCTAGTGAAATGCGCCCATGATAAAGTGAAAGCTTCCTATGTCAAATGCGACCAAGGTTATTGGAGCCTAAAAAAACGCCTAAGTCATTGAAATGAAAGTTGAGGGTATGAAATGCGCCCACTTCATGAATTGAAATTTGCCTAGCTGAAATGCGCCTAAGGCAAAAGTGGAAGTAGACATGTGTATTTGCGCCCTCAAGTGAAAGCTAACCCCTTTGAAATGCGCCCAAGTAAGATGGAAAAACGCCTAAGGCAAAAGTGGAAGCTTCAAGGGTGAAATGCGCCCAGCTTGTTGTAGAGGTAAGTGAATATTTTTTCCAAGGCATAGATTGAAAGCTTGCCACTCAAAATGCGCCCTCAAGTAAAGGTGAAGCATGAAAATTTTCTACGTGAAAAACGTCTAAGGCAAAGTGAAGGCTTAGCATATCAAGTGCGCCCAGCTTGTGGGTGATTTGAAAATCTTCTAAGACATGAAAATTAAAGGGTACCAAGAGGAAATACGCCCAAGAAATGAGAGGGATTTAAATTTTATTCCTAAGGCATGGAGATAAATATTTCACCAGAGAAGTATACGCCTAAGGGGGGTGAAAATTTAAATTTTCTACTAAGTGTATGAAGTGGAGAAATTCCTAGGGCGTGAGAATTTGAAAAATTGAAAGAGTGGGTGAATATGAAAATTTTCCAGAGGCATTTAAACAGGGTTGACAACTTGATGAAATATTTTCTAAGTGAAAATTTAAATGAACCCGTTTAAAATACACCCATGGGTTGAGTGAAATTTAAAATTAATTTCCTAAGGGAAATTTTAAGTATTTTCAGAGGAAATTCGTTTTGCCTAGATTATTTTCCTAACGGGAATTAAATCTCAGAGGATGAGTTATTTCGAACAGGCAAGTGATTTTAAATCACCCGGAGTTGAATATTTTAAAGAGAGAATTTAAAATGTCTAAGGCAAATTTTATGAAATCGAGGATTTAAATGACAGACATTTTAAAAATTGGAAATGAATTTACAACTCCCACGAATTTTTCAAATCAAATTTATTTAAACACTGCGAGATTTTAAAGTGGGATTTTAAACCAAATCAAGTGATTTTTTCTCGCAAGTTGTTTAAATCACCAAGAGTTAACTGGCAGACCAAGAGGAAAAATTCGAATTTTTTTACAAGGAAGGAATCATTATTAATGGCAACTGCCATAATGACTGGCTGACGACTAGCCCACTACTGCGCTTGAATTAGAAGATTCCGAACGAAGAGAGTGGAGAATTGATGAAGGTACTAAAAATAGCCCCAGCATTACTTGGCAGGATTCTGCAAGAAGAATTATTTAAACAGTCTCTTCTCTCATTTCTCCTCACATTTTTCGAAGTTGAAGTTGCTGAAGAAGTTCTTGGGAGATTGAAATATTTTCGAAGTTGTTGAGGAGAGAAATTCCTTGAGAGTTTATTTTATTTCGGAGTGTTGAGTTGCTAAAACTACGAAGTGCTGGAGAAATTTTTATCTGCCGAGACTCTTTCTTTCGAAAGCTGAAAGTGTGTTGCTGCAATTTCGAAGTTGAAGGTTGAAGTTGTTTTCCGGAGTTGCTGGAAGATTTATCTTTTGAAATTGCTACAGAGCATTGAGTTGCAGAAGTTTATTTTGTGCTGAGGAAATAACCACATTGCTGAAAGTTAGTAGTTGGCTGTGATTTTCTTCGCTAGTCAGAAGTGCAGTTGCTGAAAGCTCCTTTATAAGCTCGAAAGTTTTTACACAGTATGAGATGGCCGGAGCAAAGGATGTTGCTGGAACAAGCAGAGCCGCAGGCAGAGCTGCAAACACTGAAACGGCCAAGGCTAGCTCATCCCGACAGGCAATGATTAAAAGGCTCGCCAAGTCATTTCTTCCAAAATCGGCAATTGTTTCCAAGCTGGTAGGGTTAAGTGACACCAACCTCAGGTCATTTAATCTAAATGCACTCAAGTCTAGGATGTACGGACTGGGAGGCCATCAACCATCAGTCACGGCACATAACATCATGAAGAGTGGTATCTATGCAGCCGCTGGTTTTCCACCAGCAATTCAGTGCCCGGAACTAATTATGGAGTGTGCAAACCACTACAAGCCGGAGCGTAGAACCATTGTCTCGCCGGATGGCAAATTGCTTGCCAACTTCACGCCAGATGCCATCAGAGAGGCATTTGGGATTCCTACTGCCGAAAAGATGATATACAGATCAAAGGAGAGGGCGGATAAAATGTACTCCACCTCCTTCGAGAGGGTTGCTGCGGTCATCAATAGAGTTTGGATGCAAAAGCCAAAGCCACCTTGCACTAGACTCCCAAAGCAGATAATTGCCGAAGATGTAAAACAGGAATACTGCGACTTGATGATGATGCTGAGCCGAATAAATGGGAGTGCACAGGCCTACTTCTTCGAGCCATGGATGTTCTACTTCATCGAGATCATATTGGAGGGAAAGGAATGTGTTGACTGGGCAAGAATGATCAGTGATAACATAGATGAACAGTTCAGGAGCCTGAGGGGGATGAAAACCTTTTACATGAGCTCGTATGTGATATATATGCTGGCAAGAATGACCAAGTATCGAGGGATTACATACAAGGAGCCGATAGGCTATGCACCTGATCAGTTCAAAATCCATGAGGCTTGCACACAGTTGCATCTAGCTAACCCTGCCAGTTACAAACGGGCTAATGATGCATTCACAATGCACATCACGAGGACCCTTCAGCGGAGAACGCAGCAAAGGATATCCAAAGAGGCACAAGCATTGATAGAGGAATACGGATATTGGCTCATCCAATTTCCGAAATTCACTTACATTAGGCTGCAGGGGTTCACTTCGTATCCATACCGGCTACCGAGGTACCCCACCGATCACATTATAATGCTGGAAATATCTAGGCAGTTGATCGCCTATGATAAGATTCAAAAAAGAAGAAGAAGGGTGGACTTGACTTTCCTATTGCCATGGGAAATTCCACTGAGGTGTGTCCCTCCTTGCAGGCAGCTCGAGAGGCAGAGGATGAGCTGCAATTCTATCATCTATCGTATCACACAGGCAGACAGGATTTCGATCCTTACAGAAACATCCGAATGATACAAAACGTTGAGTACCGACACAAGGCCCACATTGAAGACTTTTGGGCAAATGCTGTTGATGAGGTTGAAATAAGGAAAAGCATTTTTTCTAGGCTTCCCCTCAAGTTGATCAGGGAATGTGAGGTCATCCCAGTTCCCGACCAGGTGGAAGAGGATGTCAACGTTATACAGCCCGACTATGGTTCAGTCAGGGATACTCGGGTCCCACCACCTGATTGGTCGGAGCCAGAAGTCATGGACTTGGACACGCTCTCTATTCCGGTGTTGACTTTCACAAGAGCTTGGGTCGATAGACATGTATGCAGACTTAAGAGCAGATCGATCGCCCTTACTTGTAGCTTGATGGGTGACCCAAGGCCTCTATCGGTGAGAAGGGGAAAACAGGTTGCTCAAACACCGGAAGCACAAGTAGAAGTACCAACCCAGCCGATACCGTTGAGGATGGAACAAGCATCACCTATGCACTCACAAACTCAGTCTTCGAGTTTGAGAGTGATTTCATTATTTGTTGATCAGAGGGCAGGATTGGGTGAAGAGCGGGAGCTTGAGGAGGTGGATCAACCCAACATCTGAGAATCAGATAGTATAGGCGTCAGTACATCCAGGGCTGGCCGACAAGAGGAAGAAGAGGAGACAATGGCTGACACTCGTTTCCAACAGATGTTGGACATGACATTGGAGGAAGAGGAAAACACAGAACAGGGAACCCAAGGGTCAGGAGATACGCAGCTCGTGGAAGATGATGAGCCCGAGCAGAACAGTGCAAGAAGAGAAGAAGTGCACGAGGTGGAGGCAACGGAGGAGCAGCCCCTTGTCATTTGCAATCCGCAGTAGACGGTGTCGGATTGGCTTTCGGACAGAATGAGAAGAGAACCCGAGGATGATACGGATCCAGTCATCGAGATGGAGGAGTTCCTCAGGAGGATCAGTGCACCACCAAAAAAGAAGAGGGCCAGGAAGTTTTCAAAGATCTCGACTGATGAGTCAGGCTCTCGCATGCTTCAGGTGGCTGTTCCAAGAGAGGATTGTGATCGAACCGAGGAGAGGCCTGAAAATTATGTGATCACCACCGTAGAGTTGGGTCGTCCTACGAGAGCCCAAATTGTTGAGGAGTTCGATAACTCCTATCAGGCATTGAAGGATCAGTTGCTCCGCACGGAGGGGAAGTATAAGAAATTGAAGAAGGAGCACAAAACCTTGATAGGATATGTGCAGAGTCTAGCACGTCGAGGTGAACCAGCAAACCCAACATTAGAACGTCCACCAGAGCTTCCGAGGGAGTCAGTTGTTGGCTTAGAGGATTTAAAGAAGATGGAAACGGAAGCGGACAAGTGGGTTAGCCATGTTCGTACTGAGACAAGGAAATTCATGGAGGACCTCGCCAATGCTTATCGGCAGGCCTCAAGTATTTTGGCATGGATTGACATGGTGGATCAGGCTTGGGGCGATACCCGCATCTATCAGACGAAGACTGTACTTCGTTTGGGGGCTTTGATGCATATATCTCTAGAAACCCTAGTAGATGGAGGTGTAATTCAGAGGGGTGACAGGTATGATTTCACTGATTGGTACTCCTCAGTGGTCACAGGCTGTGGATTTCATGATGTAGCAAGGTCAGATTCAGCCAGAGTGAGGAAAGCAATGGGTAACATCTTGGAAGGAGTCCTTAACACATTAGAAGCCATATTTGCTAGAAAGTTGGCCCCAGAGGAAATAACTGCTGATGGCTTGAAAGATAAATTGGCTCCATTCTTCTCAGCTGCGAGGTCGCTTGTCCTGGATGACTTTGAGAATGTCTCCACTTTCTCTAGTATTATTCAGCATACCCAGGACGCCTTGGCGGCATGGAAGAAGTCTTACATCCGACACGGACAGACGGTAGCAGTCTTGGAGTTCCAGCTCAACCATATTCCATCGATTTCTGCCCAAGAGGTCGAAGCGGTATTGGCCCGGTTGATCAAGTTTGCTATCCGGGAGAAGGCCAATGGGAACGCTCTCATGGATGAGGATCTTCTTGATGATGGTAGTGGGCATTAATTGCTCATTATGATTCCTGCAAGGGAGTGGAGAATATTCTGTGCATTCATTGCCCACTCCTCTCTGTGGCGGTTTTTAGGGCAGAAACCCTAATTAGGGCATAGGTGGCTCAATTTGAGCCCTTTATTGTAATCAGATCTGAACCGTCCACTAATTGGACTCACTATAAAAGGGGCATCCCCCCTCATTTGTAAATAGTTAGAATTAGAATTGGAGATAAATCAAAGCTAGACAGAGATAGAGGTTGATAGAAGTTAAAGTAGAGCTAGGAGTTAGCTTAGTTGGAAAGGAAAGAAAGACTTTCCCTTTGAAAGTTTTTGCAAAAGATTGTTGTGTAAGACTCTCATGATATAAAGATTTCATTGATTGGTGACTTCATTTTGTGTTGTGGGCAGTTGACGAGATCTTTTCGTCTTTCCAATTCGAATAGAGTAAAGTAAAGTAGATTTGTTTTATGCAAGTAGTTGTTAGCTGTGGAATGTGGTGTTTAATTTGAGCAAGTCTTCTCTCGTCCATACCACTAGCGGACTTGCTGACGGCTGGTTCGCCTTGCGTGGTCAACTGGAGTAATAGCGCTTAACTTCGATTGTGGCTCATATGTCCATATGCATCATTGTGATGGTATGAACATGTTGTGTCATGGTTTGAATATTTCTCTCATCCTTTGAAGATTGCACCAACTTTGTGGAAGTTGTCCGAAGGGAGGCAAAGCGGAGTTTGGTTTGAAGATTGTCCGAATTGATCTTCACATTCCACCCTTTAGAAGTAGATTGTAGACTTCCTATCCTTATTCCCTTTAAATTCAGCATTTTCCGGGTCAATCCAAATACCAGAACAATATTGTCAAATCTTTCATGTCCTAATTGCTTCACAAAATCGAACAACTACATAAGTCCCCTCAGAATAATCCAGCAAAACACATCAACCAACTGAGTCTATTCGCAATAAAAGGAACCTTGGAGTCGAACACATGAACTTTCAAGCAATCATAGTGTTATACCCAAAATGAAATTTTTGGCATTCTGCTTAAATTGAGCTAAACAACGTAAAAATGCCATCTAAAGTATGTTTTAGGTCAAACCAAATATGAAATCCTTGTGGGTTTCTGTCAAGGAACCTATGGTTAAAATATTGAAAAAACGAAAATTAGGGTTTTACACCCCTATTTTTATGGAAACCCTAAAAAATAGGACCTTCCCGGAAATGATTGAAAATAATTCTGATAGGCTTAATTGCCTTCACGATCACACTGATCAAGTCAGAATTATCCAAAAATATGTTTTACTCTGGTGGGTCTATTTCTATTTTTCAGGAACAAAGTTAGGAGCTCCGCAGCCATTAATGGCAGATTGGCCAGTACCAGGTGCTGAAAGCTAAACCTCAAAAGCTTCAACGAAGAAACCATGGCGGAAAAAGATAAAAATGATGGCGTTCAACGAAGGAGATTCTCAAAACGAAAAAGGCCAAAATTTGGCTAAGTCTGGAAGGTGCACGTTTTGTCTACCAAGGCAAAACACAGTCTACAGTGGCTAAAAGCGCCCCTCTTGAAGAAAGGCGCCCTTGAACCCCAGAGGGCAAATCAAAACATCTGGCAGTGTCAAAACAGTCGTCCTCTTCACTTTCATACTAGCTCGACAACGAAACAATCAGCAAGATTATCTGATTCAGCAATCATTGACCGACCGTCAGCGAAGTATGGAGGATCCATTGACGACAGAAGTACCAAATCTGAAAGCTTCAAGGTAAAAGCGCCCTTGCTGGCCAGGGGCGCCCCTCAGTTGCAGACATCAGATGAATCCAAGAGCTGTAGCTTTATACATGATATCTTTCCAGCTTCCTCCCGGCCTCGTGATCAATCTAACAGCAAGTCCACAAGACACACCAGACGATCACGAGACGAGATCAAGCAGAAAAAGCCAAATTTGAAAAACTGGAAAGATAAGCCAGAAAATGGCTAAGGCATGGCTAAAAGCGCCCCTCTCAAGGAAAGGCGCCCTTTCCTAAAGGTGTCGAGATTCAGCCGGAATCTTCACTACCTCCCAAGACGACCTTCTCAGCTATGACCTATCTCGTCAGCGAGACTATCAGCAAGAACTTCCGACAAATCAATCGGCCGATGAAGAAGGTCAAAGGCTGGCAGTCCACAACCAAGATAAAACTAGGCAAAAGCTAAAAGCGCCCCTGCTGGCCAGGGGCGCCCTTTAGTTTGGAGGCCCAAAACTTGCCAGCTGCCACTACAAAGTCAGGGATCGTGAACAAGACTGAACCAGCTACCCGACACATCATCAAGCAGAATCATCTGATTCATCAAACGTCGGGAACGTCAGATCAAAGCAAAGAGGGTCTGAAAAGGTCAAAACGAAGAACGAGTCAGTGAAAATTGACTAAGGCATTGTCAAAAGCGCCCCTTTCAAGAAAAGGCGCCCTTCTTTCTGGAGGCCTAAACTCAGTTGTCTGAGCTAACCTCTCCCAGGCATATCTAATCACATTGATCCTGCCTCAACAACAGAACTGTCAGATACTGCTCGAGATCAACTGAGCAACCTGAATCGAAGATCAAACAGGAGCACTTCAGCTTGCAAAATAAGCAAAAAAGATCAAACTCAAGGTTGGACGCCTAAAGGAAAGTCAAACAGAAATGTTGACTTGAGTTAGCAAATTTGGAGCCAAAAAGAGAAAAACACTCCACAATCAGTGGAAATCATCTTTTAGAACTCCAAATCAGGACTGAATGATGAGTTATCTTCCATACTTTGTGGATCTTAACCCTAATTGCTTTATATTCATGCTAGGCGTCCCTTTTCCTCATTATTCTTTTTGCAGGTTGAAGGATAAAACATCAAGTAGCTCCCAAGAACAAGTTTTCAAGATCTGGCAGGGGTTTTGAGCGGATCTTCAATATTTTTGAAGATAATTGGCAGTAAAAGCATTCTTCTCCCAAGATTGTTTCCAGAGACAGATTATTACAAGTGGCAGTTTATAACTTCCAATCCATCTTCTGTCTATTTCCTCTACTTCTGTCTATATTTCTTTGCATGTCACAGGAAACGACAGATTTTCACAGATCTGACCAACTGGGTATGATCAGCACAGCTTTTTCAACAAAACCCACATGGTAGATTTTTTCAGAAAAAGTAGCCCTGCTGCCCCTATTTTTTAGGGTTTCCGGAAAAAGTCATAATAATGAAAAACGGACAAACTGGGTTTGTTTGGCTCTGAAGCACGAACAAAACCCATGTGTTAGATTTTTTCGAGAAAAATCACTTTCTGGTGCCCTTGCTGCCTCTGCCACCGAAGGGCTCTTGCATGTCAAAGAAAAACTCGTTTTTTCGAATTTTTGACGATCTGGGTCTGTTTAGAAAATCATTCTTAACAAAACCCATGTCTCAGAATTTTTCGTAAAAACTACCCCTGGCGAGGTTATTTTTAGCAGTTCCAGAAAAGTGTCAGAACAGGGTCAAGTGCCCAGTCAATATTCAAGGTTTTCAGAATGCAGTATACTCAAGTACAATACAAGACCAAAACAATCTTATACCATGATTACTTGAAAACGACTGACACAGACTTATGGCAGAAAAATCCAGAGGTCAGTTCTGAGGACTTAGAGGGCATGAATCAAGCAGCATCTATTCCAATCACCTTACAAAGCATCGAGCTTGTAACTGCTTGCAAAAAGCATTACAACCCGACAACAAGAGAGATCTTGTCAGTAGACGGGAGGGTGATTTGCAGCTTGAAGCCGGTGGACATAGAGACTTGTTTTGCAATTCCACCATGCCCTACCAAGAAGGTCATATCAGTGACAGAATGCTAAAAGTCATTCGAGGCTTCGAAGGATGAGCGTTCGCTTATAATGGCTGAAC
>CM021106.1:502990013-503070659 GCA_007115665.2 Sequoiadendron giganteum
ATTTGTTTTGCCTAGATTATTTTCCTAACGAAAATTAAATCTCAGAGGATGAGTTATTTCGAATAGGCAAGTGATTTTAAATCACCCGGAGTTGAATATTTTAAAGAGAAAATTTAAAATGTCTAAGGAAAATTTTATGAAATCGAGGATTTAAATGACAGACATTTTAAAAAATTGGAAATAAATTTACAACTCCCACGAATTTTTTGAGTTGAATTCAATTAAACACTGCGAGATTTTAAAGTGGGATTTTAAACCGAATCAAGTGATTTTTCTCGCAAGTTGTTTAAATCACCAAGAGTTAACTGGCAGGCCAAGAGGAAAAATTCAAATTTTTACAAGGAAGGAATCATTATTAATGGCAACTGCCATAATGACTGGCTGACGACTAGCCCACTACTGCGCTTGAATTAGAAGATTCCGAACGAAGAGAGTGGAGAATTGATGAGGGTGCTAAAAATAGCCCCAGCCTTACTTGGCAGGATTCTTCGAGAAGAATTATTTAAACAGTCTCTTCTCTCATTTCTCCTCACATTTTTCAAAGTTGAAGTTGTTGAAGAAGTTCTTGAGAGATTGAAATATTTTCGAAGTTGTTGAGGAGAGAAATTCCTTGAGAGTTTATTTTATTTCGGAGTGTTGAGTTGCTGAAAGTGCGAAGTGCTGGAGAAATTTTTTATTTGTCGAGACTCTTTCTTTCGAAAAGTTGAGAGTGTGTTGCTGCAATCTCGAAGTTGAAGGTTGAAGTTGTTGTAGATTTCCGGAGTTGCTGGAAGATTTATCTTTTGAAATTGCTGCAGAGCATTGAGTTGCAAAAGTTTATTTTGTGCTGAGGAAATAACCACATTGCTGAAAGTTAGTAGTTGGCTGTGATTTTCTTCGCCAGTCAGAAGTGCAGTCGTTAAAAGCTCCTTTATAAGCTCGAAAGTTTTTACACAATACGAGGTTTGGAGTTAGATAATTATGCTGAAGAATTTTATTTCCTAAAGCAGAGCCGCAGGCAGAGCTGCAAACACCGAAACGACCAAGGCTAGCTCATCCCGGCAGGCAATGATTAAAAGGCTCGCCAAGTCATTTCTTCCAAAGTCGGCAATTGTCTCCAAGCTGTCAGGGTTAAGTGACACCAACCTCGGGTCATTTAATCTAAATGCACTCAAGTCTAGGATGTATGGACTAGGAGGCCATCAACCATCAGTCATGGCACATAACATCATGAAGAGTGGTATCTATGCAGCCGCTGGTTTTCCACCAACAATTCAGTGCCCGGAGCTAATTATGGAGTGTGCAAACCACTACAAGCCGGAGCGTAGAACCATTGTCTCGCCGGATGGCAAATTGCTTGCCAACTTCACGCCAGATGCCATCGGAGAGGCATTTGGGATTCCTACTGCCGAAAAGATGCTGTACAGATCAAAGGAGAGGGCGGATAAAATGTACTCCACCTCCTTCTAGAGGGTTGCTGCAGTCATCAACAGAGTTTGGATGCAAAAGCCAAAGCCACCTCGCACTAGACTCCCAAAGCAGATAATTGCCGAAGATGTAAAACAGGAATACTGCGACTTGATGATGATGCTGAGCCGAATAAATGGGAGTGCACAGGCCTACTTCTTCGAGCCATGGATGTTCTACTTCATCGAGATCATATTGGAGGGAAAGGAATGTGTTGACTAGGCAAGAATGATCAGTGATAACATAGATGAACAGTTCAGGAGCCTGAGGGGGACGAAAACCTTTTACATGAGCTCGTATGTGATATATATGCTGGCAAGAATGACCAAGTATCGAGGAATTACATACAAGGAGCCAATAGGCTGTGCACCTGATCAGTTCAAAATCCATGAGGCCTGCACATAGTTGCATCTAGCTAACCCTGCCAGTTACAAACGGGCTAATGATGCATTCACAATGCACATCACGAGGACCCTTCAGCGGAGAACGCAGCAAAGAATATCCAAAGAGGCACAAGCATTGATAGAGGAATAAGGATATTGGCTCATCCAATTTCCGAAATTCACTTACATTAGGCTGCAGGGGTTCACTTCGTATCCATACCGGCTATCGAGGTACCCCACCGATCACATTATAATGCTGGAAATATCTAGGCAGTTGATCGCCTATGATAAGATTCAGAAAAAGAAGAAGAAGGGTGGACTTGACTTTCCTATTGCCATGGGAAATTCCACTGAGGTGTGTCCCTCCTTGCAGGCAGCTCGAGAGGCAAAGGATGAGCTGCAATTCTATCATCTATCGTATCACACAGGCAGACAGGATTTTGATCCGTACAGAAACATCCGAATGATACAGAACGTCGAGTACCGACACAAGGCCCACATTGAAGACTTTTGGGAAAATGTTGTTGATGAGGTTGAAATAAGGAAAAGGATGTTTTCCAGGCTTCCCCTCAAATTGATCAGGGAATGTGAGATCATTCCAATTCCCAACCAGGTGGAAGAGGATGTCAACGTTATGCAACCCGACTATGGTTCAGTTAGGGATACGCCGGTCCCACCACCTGATTGGTCCGAGCCAGAAATCATGGACTTGGACACGCTCTCTATTCCGGTGTTGACTTTCACAAGGGCTTGGGTCGATAGACATGTATGCAGACTTAAGAGCAGATCGATCGCCCTTACTTATAGCTTGATGGGTGACCCAAGGCCGCTATCGGTGAGAAGGGGAAAGCAGGTTGCTCAAACACCGAAAGCACAAGTAGAAGTACCAACCCAGCCGATACCGTTGAGGATGGAACAAGCATCACCTATGCACTCACAAACTCAGTCTTCGAGTTTGAGAGTGATTTCATTATTTGCTGATCAGAGGGCAGGATTGGGTGAAGAGCGGGAGCTTGAGGAGGTGGATCAACCCAACATCCGAGAATCAGATAGTATAGGCGTCAGTGTGTCCAGGGCTGGCCAACAAGAGGAAGAAGATGAAACAGTGGCTGACACTCGTTTCCAACAGATGTTGGACATGACATTGGAGGAAGAGGAAAACACAGAACAGGGAACCCAAGGGTCCGGAGATACGCAGCTCGTGGAAGATGATGAGCCCGAGCAGAGCAGTGCAAGAAGAGAAGAAGTACACGAGGTGGAGGCAACGGAAGAGCAGCCCCTCGTCATTTGCAATCCGCAACAGACGGTGCCGGATTGGCTTTCAGACAGAATGAGAAGAGAACCCGAGGATGATACGGATCCAGCCATCGAGATGGAGGAGTTCCTTAGGAGGATCAGTGCGCCACCAGAAAAGAAAAAGGCCAGGAAGTTTTCAAAGATCTCGACTGATGAGTCAGGCTCTCACACGCTTCAGGTGGCTGTTCCAAGGGAGGAGTATTATTCAGCCGAGGAGAGACCCGAGAACTATGTGATCACCACCATGGATTTGGGTCATCCTACGGGAGCCCAAATTGTCGAGGAGTTCGATAACTCCTATCAGGCGCTGAAGAATCAGTTGCTTCGCACGGAAGGGAAGTATAAGAAATTGAAGAAGGAGCACAAAACCTTGATAGGATATGTGCAGAGTCTAGCATGTCCAGGTGAATCGGCAAACCCAACAGTAGAACACCCACCAGAGCTTCCGAGGGAGTCAGTTGTCGGTTTAGAGGATTTAAAGAAGATGGAAACGAAAGCGGACAAGTGGGTTAGCCATGTTCGTACTGAGACAAGGAAATTCATGGAGGACCTCGCCAATGCTTATCGACAGGCCTCAATTATTTTGGCATGGATTGACATGGTGGATCAGGCCTGGGGTGATACCCACATCTATCAGATGAAGATTGTACTTCATTTGGGGGCTTTGATGCATATACCTCTAGAAACCCTAGTAGATGGAGGTGTAATTCAGAGGGGTGACAGGTATGATTTCACTAGTTGGTACTCCTCGGTGGTCACAAGCCATGGATTTCATGATACAGCAAGGTCAGATTTAGCCAGAGTGAGGAAAGCAATGGGTAAAATCTTGGAAGGAGTCCTTAATACATTAGAAGCAATATTTGCTAGAAAGTTGGCCCCAGAGGAAATAACTGTTGATGGCTTGAAAGATAAACTGGCTCCATTCTTCTCAGCTGCGAGGTCGCTTGTCCTGGATGACTTTGAGAATGTCTCCACTTTCTCTAGTATTATTCAACATACCTAGGATGCCTTAGCGGCATGGAAGAAGTCTTACATCCGACATGGACAGATGGTAGTAGTCTTGGAGTTCCAGCTCAACCATATTCCACCGATTTCTACCCAAGAGGTCGAAGCGGTATTGGCCCGGTTGATCGAGTTTGCTATCCAGGAGAACGCCAATGGGAATGCTCTCATGGATGAGGATCTTCTTGATGATGGTAGTGGGCATTAATTGCTCATTATGATTCCTGCAGGGGAGTGGAGAATATTCTGTGCATTCATTGCCCACTCCTCTCTGTGGCGGTTTTTAGGGCAGAAACCCTAATCAGGGTATAGGTGGCTCGATCTGAGCTCTTCATTGTAATTCAGTCTGAGCCATCCGTTGAAATGGGCTAGCTATAAAAGGGGCATCCCCCCTCATTTGTAATCTATTAGAATTAGAGTCAGAGATAGATCAGAGCTAGACAGAGATAGAAAGTGATAGAAGTTAAAGTAGAGCTAGGGGTTAGCTTAGTTGGAAAGGAAAGAAAGACTTTCCCTTTGAAAGTTTTTGCAAAAGATTGTTGTGTAAGACTCATGATATAAAGATTTCATTGATTGGTGACTTCATTTTGTGTTGTGGGCAGTTGACGAGATCTTTTCGTCTTTCCAATTCGAATAGAGTAAAGTAAAGTAGATTTGTTTTATGCAAGTAGTTGTTAGCTGTGGAATGTGGTGTTTAATTTGAGCAAGTCTTCTCTCGTCCATACCACTAGCGGACTTGCTGACGGCTGGTTCGCCTTGCGTGGTCAACTGGAGTAATAGCGCTTAACTTCGATTGTGGCTCATATGTCCATATGCATCGTTGTGATGGTATGAACATGTTGTGTCATGGTTTGAATATTTCTCTCATCCTTTGACGATTGCACCAACTTTGTGGAAGTTGTCCGAAGGGAGGCAAAGCGGAGTTTGGTTTGAAGATTGTCCGAATTGATCTTCACATTCCACCCTTTAGAAGTAGATTGTAGACTTCCTATCCTTATTCCCTTTAAATTCAACATTTTTCGGGTCAGTCCAGATACCAGAACAATATTGTCAAATCTTTCATGTCCTAATTGCTTCACAAAATCGAACAACTACGTAAGTCCCCTTGGAATAATCCAGCAAAACACATCAACCAACTGAGTCTATTCGCAATAAAAGGAACCTTCGAGTCGAACACGAACTTTCCAAGCAATCTTAGTGTTATACCAAAATGAAATTTTTGGCATTCACATGGGAGAAATTGAGCTAAACAACGTAAAATGCCATCTAAAGTATGTTTTAGGTCAAACCAAATATGAAATCCTTGTGGGTTTCTGTCAAGGAACCTATGGTTAAAATTTTGAAAAAACGAAAATTAGGGTTTTACACCCCTATTTTTATGGAAACCCTAAAAAATAGGACCTTCCAGGAAATGATTGAAAATAATTCTGATAGGCTTAATTGCCTTCACGATCACACTGATCAAGTCAGAATTATCAAAAAATATGTTTCACTATGGTGGGTCTATTTCTATTTTTCAGGAACAAAGTTAGGAGCTCCGCAGCCATTAATGGCAGATTGGCCAGTACCAGGTGCTGAAAGCTAAACCTCAAAAGCTTCAACGAAGAAACCATGGCGGAAAAAGATAAAATGATGACGTTCAACGAAGGAGATTCTCAAAACGAAAAAGGCCAAAATTTGGCTAAGTCTGGAAGGTGCACGTTTTGTCTACCAAGGCAAAACACAGTCTACAGTGGCTAAAAGCGCCCCTCTTGAAGAAAGGCGCCCTTGAACCTCAGAGGGCAAATCAAAACATCTGGCAGTGTCAAAACAGTCGTTCTCTTCACTTTCATACTAGCTCGACAACGAAACAATCAGCAAGATTATCTGATTCAGCAATCATTGACCGACCGTCAGCGAAGTATGGAGGATCCATTGACGACAGAAGTGCCAAATCTGAAAGCTTCAAGGTAAAAGCGCCCCTGCTGGCCAGGGGCGCCCCTCAGTTGCAGACATCAGATGAATCCAAGAGTTGTAGCTTTATACATGATATCTTTCCAGCTTCCTCCCGGCTACGTGATCAATCTAACAGCAAGTCCACAAGACACACCAGACGATCACGAGACGAGATCAAGCAGAAAAAGCCAAATTTGAAAAGCTGGAAAGATAAGCCAGAAAATGGCTAAGGCATGGCTAAAAGCGCCCCTCTCAAGGAAAGGCGCCCTTTCCTAAAGGTGTCCAGATTCAGCCGGAATCTTCACTACCTCCCAAGACGACCTTCTCAGCTATGACCTATCTCGTCAGCGAGACTATCAACAAGAACTTCCGACAAATCAATCGACTGATGAAGAAGGTCAAAGGCTGGCAGTCCACAACCAAGATAAAACTAGGCAAAAGCTAAAAGCGCCCCTGCTGGCCAGGGGCGCCCTTTAGTTTGGAGGCCCAAAACTTGCCAGCTGCCACTGCAAAGTCAGGCATCGTGAACAAGACTGAACCAGCTACCCGACACATCATCAAGCAGAATCATCCGATTCATCAAACATCGGGAACGTCAGATCAAAGCAAAGAGGGTCTGAAAAGGTCAAAACGAAGAACGAGTCAGTGAAAATTGACTAAGGCATTGTCAAAAGCGCCCCTTTCAAGAAAAGGCGCCCTTCTTTCTGGAGACCTAAACTCAGTTTTCTGAGCTAACCTCTCCCGGGCATATCTAATCACATTGATCCTGCCTCAACAACAGAACTGTCAGATACTGCTCGAGATCAACTGAGCAACCTGAATCGAAGATCAAACAGGAGCACTTCAGCTTGCAAAATAAGCAAAAAAGATCAAACTCAAGGTTGGGCGCCTAAAGGAAAGTCAAACAGAAATGTTGACTTGAGTTAGCAAATTTGGAGCCAAAAAAGAGAAAAACACTCCACAATCAGTGGAAATCATCTTTTAGAACTCCAAATCAGGACTGAATGATGAGTTATCTTCCATACTTTGTGGATCTTAACCCTAATTGCTTTATATTCATGCTAGGCGTCCCTTTTCCTCATTATTCTTTTTTTGCAGGTTGAAGGATAAAAACATCAAGTAGCTCCCAAGAACAAGTTTTCAAGATCTGGCAGGGGTTTTGAACGGATCTTCAATATTTTTGAAGATAATTGGCAGTAAAAGCATTCTTCTCCCAAGATTGTTTCCAGAGACAGATTATTACAAGTGGCAGTTTATAGCTTCCAATCCATCTTCTGTCTATTTCCTCTACTTCTGTCTATATTTCTTTTGCATGTCACAGGAAACGACAGATTTTCACAGATCTGACCAACTGGGTATGATCAGCACAGCTCTTTCAACAAAACCCACATGGTAGATTTTTTCAGAAAAAGTAGCCCTGCTGCCCCTATTTTTTAGGGTTTCAGAAAAAAGTCATAATATTGAAAAACGGACAAACTGGGTTTGTTTGGCTCTGAAGCACGAACAAAACCCATGTGTTAGATTTTTTAGAGAAAAATCACTTTCTGGTGCCCTTGCTGCCTCTGCCACCGAAGGGCTCTTGCATGTCAAAGAAAAACTCGTTTTTTCGAATTTCTGACGATCTGGGTCTGTTTAGAAAATCATTCTTAACAAAACCAATGTCTCAGATTTTTTTCGTAAAAACTACCCCCGGCGAGGCTATTTTTAGCAGTTCCAGAAAAGTGTCAGAACAGGGTCAAGTGCCTAGTCAATATTCAAGGTTTTCAGAATGCATTACTCTCAGGTACAATACAAGACCAAAACAGTCTTATACCATGATTACCTGAAAACGACTGATACAGACTTATGGCAGAAAAATCCAGAGGTCAGTTCTGAAGACTTGGAGGGCATGAATCAAATCACATTGCAGAACATCGAAGAATCAGGTTTGTTTCAAGCAGCATCTATTCCAATCACCTTACAAAGCATCGAGCTTGTAATTGCTTGCATTAAGCACTACAACCCGACTACAAGAGAGATCCTGTCAGTTGACGGGAGGGTGATTTGCAGCTTGAAGCCAGTAGACATAGAGACTTGTTTTGCAATCCCACCATGCCCTACCAAGAAGGTCATGTCAGTGACAGAATGCGAAAAGGCATTCGAGGCTTCAAAAGACAAGTGTTCGCTTATAATGGCTGAACATTGGCTGAAAACAAAGAGGAACAGTTTGCCCAGAGTAGTTGGTAGAGGAGAATTCAAAGACGAGTACGGAGTGTTAATCACCCTACTCAGCAGAGTCACTGGACAAGAGGAGGGAAAATCCTTCCAGCCGTGGATGTTCTACATTATTGGCAAGATAATCAGCAGAAAAGAACGTTACGACTGGGCCTCCCTGATCAGTGACACACTCCACCAACAATTCACCGAGTTTCTAGAAGAGCACCGTTTCCACATGTGTTCATACCTGGTCTACCTGATAGCCTTCCAAGGCGATTTCAGAACATTAAACACTGTGGGAACCCTGGGTGTGCAAAAGGTACAAGAATACTTTCCTCGCTTGGAGTTCACTCTGGCGGAAAGACATTTCAAAAGAATAAATGACCTTTTTACTATGCACACCGTGCACGAGCTAGACCATGAGATGCACGTGCGTATTTCACCAGCAGCTAAGGCAGCAATGGTGGACTGGGCGGATTAGTTCATACAATTCCCCACTTTCACCTACATACGCGTGTATGGCTATAATGGCCACCCCGCCATGATGCCACGTTACCCCTCAGATAGGGTAGTGTTCATGGAATTCCTGAGGCAATTGGCCGATGTTCCCTCTTACCTTCGCGTAAAGAAAAAGGCTGCAGTGAACTTTCCTCTTCAGATGGGACTCTACAGATGCAGAACAGCAGCTGATGCAAGGTTGATAAGCCAAGAAATAGTGAGATTTAATCTCAAGTACCTCATCAACAGGAGGCCATCCTATGACCCCAGAGGCATCTTCGCAGCTCACCTTGAGCAAAGATCATCACATGAACCTTTCATGGAAGATTTTTGGGTCAACTACGAAGATGAGTTCGAAGTGAGAAGAAGGAACCATAGCAGATTCAAGCTCTCACAGATTGCAGAATTCATGTCAGAAGACATCGAGGGCTTATCTGAAGACGAAGGAGAAGTTATTCTTTCTTCCTTCTTCACAGGTCTGGTGGATTCACAACCACTCGGCAAGGTAGACTGGTACGCGAAAGAGAGTACGTCTATTGAGGAAAGAATGGGTAGAGTAGTTCGACACAGTCAACTCTACCTGGACAGAAAAAGGACAAGGAAGGTAGTACTTTCCCGATCAGAGCCGCCAGCGGTTCAGTCTACACTACCTTCCACGTCTAGGAGGAAACCCAGACAGAAGAAGATGAGCTTTCCTCCAGAAGGAATGCGGATGTCAGGAAGCACATGGGGGAGAAAAGGAATTGCCAGCACAAGCCGGCAAGAGGTACAGGTGGAGACAGCCACCAATTTGCCTGAAACAGTTGAGACCGCTGCAACTACACAAGAACCAGTGATTGAAATAATCGTTGTAGAGATGGAAACCATTGTAGAAGAAGTTGTAGCAGAAGCGGTGCCAGTGATAGAAACAGAGCCACCAGCTTCACCACCATCACAGAGGTCACAAAGTCCTATTGATTTGGACTCGCCACCACGAGACAGTGCCACGGCACAGTCTCGTTCTTCTAGCATTCAGGGGACCTATGTTCCTCCTCCCAGCGATGCTAGCCGAGATTCTATCTGGCTGGAAAGCTCGCTTGGGAGAAAGAGGGAGAGGCCTTCATATCAACTTGACTTCTCTGAATTCCATCATGCCCCACAAGACATGCCGGTAAAGAAGTTGAAGAAGCAGACACATGTAGAAAAGAATGCAGAGAACGAGGTTATCATAGAGACTGCTGCCCCACCTGAAGACAAAGATATACATAATGTGAGGGTTGAGGATTTCACGCTTTCAAAGGTGAACCTTGGAAGACCACTCGACAGGTGGAGGCAGACCTTCTTGGAATTGCCTCGGCAAGTGTCAAAGAAAGGATGACAAAAGATGGACAAGACAAAGCAGCCTTGAAGGCTGAAATCCGTCAGCTAAAGTTGTACATTTCTAGTTTGATACATGACACTCCAAACTCCTCGGCTTTGCCTCAAGGACTGTTGGATCTCCCAGCTGAAAGAAACCATCATCAGTTGATTACATACGGTAAACACTTGAGACATCAAGTGGATGAGTTTGTTGTCAAAGGGCGGTGTGTGTTGACGGAAGCATATTAGCTGAGAGACAGAGCACATGGACTTCGATCAGAAATCCAGAAGTCAGATATAAAGGCAGCTCAAGAGAGGCCGAGAGAGGAGGCGACAGTTGCTGATTTGCAACAAGCATATGAATCAGTTACGACCACGGAAAATAAACACCATCTCTTTGAGTGGAAAGAACAGGTGGCATACAAGGTGAGAGCCTATGATGCCAACTCTGTGGAGCTGATTGACTATAGACGCTTCGTCGCCAATATTATCAACTTCGCAAGAACGTTGGTAATATCCTTCCCAGAGTTAGAATATCGGCGGGAAGGAGGAGAATATGTGGAACTTGAAACCGTGCAGACACGATTCCAGGATGTCATCCGATCTTCATTCCTTGAAGATCCCAATGGCTGCAAATTAGCCAAAATTGCAACCATGTCTGTCCAGTTAGATGAAGCAGCTGCCCAATGCATAACCTATCATCAGCAGCTTACGACGGGTGAAGAAATGCTTAGGCGCCACATGGTCATCTTGAAGAGCATTAATTGCCCGGAGGCCGAAGAGGTCAATGACTGGATAGAGACTTTGTTGACCAGTGGTGAAGAGGTGTAAAGCACCAAGGGAGGACGTCCTACCCTCCAAATGGCATTAATGATGACTGAAGTCAACTTGATGCCCCTTTCCAAGTTGACTCCAAATCTCCACAGATCATGCATGTCAGATCCCACTAATCTAGGATGTCTATTTGACTCCCACGATTTGTGGATCTCAGATTTCCTCAAAAGGTGGATGTCTATTTGGAGACACATTTGTAACATAAGTTCACTTTTAGTTAGGTGTCCGTCAACTGAGGTGGACTTCCAGTTTGACTTTTGTTTAGTTTCAGTTAACTGAAGTAGATTTCCAGTTAACTGTTTGCTCACCTACATTTAGACATAGAATAATATCTTGCTGATTGGCAAGAACTGTTTATTAACTCAAGGAGATTTTAGGGTTGCCTACTCCTTTGAGTTCCTATAAATAAGAGCCTTAGGTTCTTTATTTGTTTTAACCTTTATTTGCTAGCAAAATTGCTGCGCCACTGTTGCCAGAGTTCGCTTGTTTATATCTGTTCACTCTTGGATGAGAGTTCGTTGGTTGATCGCAATTGTGCATGATTTCGTGCCTTTGCTGTCCCGACCTTTGTAATTCTTTGAAGAATCTTAAAGAATAAATCAGATGGTGCAAGCTTGATTGATCTAATTATTTGAGTTATTCGAAGTCTTGTTTTTAAATAGTGCATTGTTTCAATCTCCTCCTTGGACAGGTGTCGTCGCCTCCTTGGATATTTTGTCATCAATCATTATCGTTTGATGTTGTTTAATGATCTTTCTTGCAGCCTAGACTTTGGACAGGTGTCGTCATCTCCTCGGGAATCCTGTTAGAAAGGCCATCGTTCCTTGTTGTTTCCAGTGAGCTGCTTCCAAGCCTATACCTCGGATAGGGGTTCCTCCTCCTTGGCAAGTCTCAGATCCAGTTTACCGTAACGAGTGTTTGCTTGTAGCGAGCCCTATCTTGGTATATATCCGAAGGTTCAGAGCCTCGGCCATATTCCATTGAGACGGAGGATTCAAGTGATCCAACCATACCATTTCGCTCCTATGCCCTCATGCTCTGTTTTTCTTGAGGAGGTGGGATAGTTTAGAAGCTTAGTTAATTCGTGTAGTAGTTAAGAATCACGGAAACCGAGGAGAAAAAAGCTTGCTCTGGCGCGTGGTTATCACCTTGTGTCCTACCCGGTGATAAAGATGAAATCTTAGTACACCCTTTTCTGATATAAAATCAACAAAAGAGATCTTCCTCTCTCATCGAAAAAGAGCATGTGCACTAACACACTTGCAATGGCATCTGGTTTCAATAAACACTCAGGAGGTGCTAATTAAAGCATCAACACTCCAGCATGTGGGACACTTTGATCAAGGAATAGAGTGACGGCGGACAACTTTATTCTATGTTGATGTTAGATGCAAAAACACATCAAAGAAATGATCACATATCCTGCTCCGGACGGCGTTCTTCGTTTAGGGGCGTTGATGCATATACCTCTACAAACTTTGGTGGATGGAGGTGTGATTCAAGATGGTGACAGGTATGATTTCACCAGTTGGTACTCCTCGGTGGTCACAGGCCGTGGGTTTCACAATGCAGCAAGGGCAAATTCGGCCAGAACCAAGAAGGCAATGGGTAACATCTTGGAGGTTGTTCTTAATACACTGGAGGCCATATTTGCTAGGAGGCTGGCTCCAAAGGAAATAACTATTGATAGCTTGAGAGACAAATTGGCTCCATTCTTCTCAGCTGCGAGTCGCTTGTTCAGGATGACTTTGAGAATGTCTCCACTTTCTCTAGTATAATTCAGAATACCCAGGACGCCTTGGTGGCATGGAGGAAGTCTTACACTTGGCACAGACAAATGGTAGCGGTCTTGGAATTTCAGCTCAACCATATTCCACCAATTTTGGTTCAGGAGGTTGAGGCAATGTTGGCCCAACTGATCGAGTTTGCAGTTCGAGAGCGGGACAGTGGGAACGCTCTGCTTGATGAGGATCTTCTGGAAGAAGATAGTGGGCATTAATTGCTCATAGTGGGGAGTGGGGAATCTTTGGTTCATTTATTACCCCACTCCCCTCAGTGGCGGTTTTTAGGGCAGAAACCCTAATCAGGGCATAGGTGGCTCGATCTGAGCCCTTTATTGTAATTGAATCCGAACCGTCCATTGAAATGGGCTAACTATAAAAGGGGGCTTTCCCCCTCATTTGTAACCTATTAGAACTAGAATTGAATCAGAGATAGAGTTGAGCTAGAGAGTAGAAGGCATATAGCATTTAGCTTAGAAGTTAGCTTAGATTGAGGAGGGAAGAAAACTTTCATTTGAAAGTTTTGTAAACGGTTGTTGTGAACACTTTTCATAATACAAAGAGTTTCATTGCTTGCTGATTTCTTCTTTCGTTATGAGTAGCTAGCAAGGCCATTTCATCTTTCCAATTCAAGATAGATAGAGTAAAATAGACTTTTAATTCATGCAAGTAGTCGTTAATTGTGGAGTGTGGTGTTTAGTTTGGACAAGTCTTCCTCTATCCATACCACTAGCGGGCTTGCTGACGGTAAGTCTGCCCTGCGTGGTCAACTAAAATTTCAGTACTTAACTTCGATTATGATTCGTATGTGTGTTCACTTGCATCATTGTGATGGGGTGCACATGTTGAATCATAATTTGAATATCCTATTTATCCTTTGAAGATTGCACCTACTTTGTCAACGTTGTCCGACAGGGAGGCGAAACAAAGTTTGGTTTGAAGATTGTTGGAGCTAATCCTCAAATTTCACCTTTTAGAAGTAGATTGTAGAATTCCTATTCCTATCCCTTTAAATTCAGTATTTCTCGGTTAATTTAGGAGTCAGAGCAATATTGTCAAATCATTCATGTCTTAACTGCTTCACAAAATCTAACAACTACGTAAGTCCCCTTGAATACCCAGCATATTCACATTAGCCAACTGAATCTATTCGCGATAAAAGGAACCTTGGAGTTGAACGCATGAGATTTCATGCAATCTTAGCGTGCGGAATACTTTGATCAAGAGAGAATAGAATGACCGTTGGGCATTTTTATTCTGTGTTGGTGTTGTCATAAAACACACGTCAATAGGTACGAACAGCTATGCACAATGTGTAATGATTGCTCTTGAAATTAGGAGGGGAAGCTCCCTCTTTTGCTGATATGCATTCTAAAAGTAAATGATCTAAATCTTATCTTTTTGACTCAACTGGAAGAGGCACAAGGTTAAGAAAACCAAGGACGTTGCAGCTAAAGATTTTCTCTAGTTTCACAGGTCTTAATTACAATTGAAAGCTTTAAACTATCCAATCTCCTCATGAAAATTGTTGGTATTTCAAATTGCACCTTTGGAATGTGTTTTGGAAACGGACAGCTAGGTGCAGTAACCTGCTCTTCAAATTCGGAGGGGAAGCTCCCTCTTTTGCTGAGTTTGCTAAAAGAAAGTAAACTAAAGCTAATTTGCCTATCTTTTTGTTTCAATTGCGAGAACACAAGGTTATAGAACTCTAAATGTTGCAGCTGAGGTTTTCTCTTTAAATAAAACTATCAACTACAACTAACTTATGCTAATGATGTTTCTAGCCTCTCAAGTAAACACAGAGAAAGAGAGTTAGAAATGAGCAAGATTGATTCTCTAACACAGATACTTAAATAAAATTTTCCCAACATACATCTATTGAATTTCAATGCAAGCTGAAAAGGAGATCATATAAGCATTACACAATAAACAGAAATCTAATACTTTATATCGGGGCAGCAAAAGCACGCTCAGGACTTTATTTTCTCAAACTTCGGGCACAAGAGATTACAATTTTGGGACAGCAAGTTGTAGAGAAATACATGCAACATGCAATCAAACCAGATCAACACTTGACACAAAACACATGCACTAAACAAGGATTTGCAACTAAAAGAGGCATTCAAACTTGCTCTTAACACAAAGTGAACTAAAACTAATCGATAACCAATTTGAAGGCATAGGCTTAGTAATTTGTTATCACAAGCACGGTTAAAGAAAAATGAACAAACACTGCTCTTATTTATACACAAGCAGAGGAGTAGGGAACCCTAAAATCTCCTTGCTTTTACAACTAATACTTGCCAGCATGCAAGATTTATTTCTAAATCTACAAGAAGATAAGCATCTAACAACCTATGAAATCCTAAAAACAAGTGCAAACTATTACATCTTGATTCTTTTCTCCTTCAAAGAATGGATAAGCCTAAGACTAGATTAGAAGAAAGCATGAGATAAGAACGAAAAGAAATCTTGGCGAAAGCTTCTAGAAGATTGCTACTTTAAATCTCTATCACATCCACCAAAGAGCGGGAAATTGCCTCTCTATCAAGAGCGTTGATACTATCTATAGCCATATTCCACTTTTCTAAGATCTTCTCCTTTTTTGCAATCAAACTTAGAGAATCTTTGACATCTTCAGCTTCTTTATGAATTATATTCTTGAAAAAAATTGCTGCCCCAAAAGATGACTCACTAATTGATAACTTGGTGGCTCTGCAACTTTGTGCATTCTAACACTTATCTTGATTCTCCCAAAGAAGAGAATTCTACAACTTTTCCCAATACTTGTCATTTTCCTCATACCACTCCTTTTCACATTTTTCAACTGATGATGATGTTTTCTACCCATTGTGGTATTGAAAAACACTTCTCAAGCACGTAACTTGAAGATTGACTGTAAACTTGACTATGCTCGAACAAGCTCAACACAAACCCTAAAAATAACTTGTTAATTTTCTTTCTTCAAAATGATAAATTTTTCAAAAATAATTGGAGATATGGGTTTTGTGTAGAATCTCGTTGCAAAGAGACCCAGATCGTCCATTTTGAAAAATGTTGATGGCTGATTGAAAAAGCAGCAAACCCTAATTTCCTCAAAAAAAGCATGAAAAAGTTGGCACCTGGTTTTGTTCAGTAGCACATTCTGCATGAACCCATTTGATCAGATCTTGAAAACCTTGAAGTCTGACTGAAAAAGCAACCACTTGAATTTTCTCTAAAAAAGTTACGATATGGGTTATGTTCAGAAGAATGTTTGAAAAAGACCCAGAAGATTAGAAGTTGAAAATCTTGATGTTTTCTCTGACATGCGAAGAAAAAGAGCTGCTGCAACTTTGAAAAATTTCTTCAAAAAAAATTTATCCAGAGGATAGAACTAATATAACCCAACTCGCTGAAAATTGAAAACCATGAGCTTCTTCTTCAAAGAATTGATGTTCTGGATGAAAAAGTAGGTCTCCTTGTATGCTGGTCTAAAAATTTATGAAGAACTTGCAAAAATCAAAAGGTTTGAGCTCTTAAATCTTGAAAAAGAAAACTCTTAAGTTGCTGCTCCACTTCTCCTCGAATGCCATCTGCAAGTAAATGTGAAAAATGAAAGACAAGGACGCCTTAAATAAGTTTGAGGATGAGAAAATCTGCTTTCTTTTGCTTTCAATTCTCAAACCCTAGCCTGCACTTGTGCATTGAACTTTGACGTTAATTTTCCACCTGTTTCAAATTTTCTTGATTTTACCCTTGGTTTGATCTTTGATTTTTGAGTGCTTAGTGAATCCTATGTACTAACGAAGGATCTCATCGTGGAGCTGGAGTAAACTTGACGAAGTTGTCTTGGAGGCAACTTTTCATAAAAGCTTCATCTGACCCCTCAAAATGTTGGGCACCTATCTCTTGCAGGGGCGCCCATGATCACTAGAGTTAGTTATTTTTCTTAAAATTTCAACTTTCTGTGTTTTCTTGACCTTCTAATGGATCTACAACTCCGGGAGTTCAAGAGGTCTAATGAACTGACTAACTACTCTATAGCGTAGCTTGGCAGAATCTGATGAAGTGATCCTAGAGACAACAACTACTGAAACTGCCATCTGAGGCCTCAGAACCTTAGGCGCCTATCTTCTCCAGGGGCGCCCACGTTCACCAGACATCCATTTTTTCACGTTTTTCAAGTTTCAAGCTTATCTCCTCTCTTTCAGATGATCTAGCTATTTTGAATGATCTGGAGCTCCGATAAACTGACGGTTGGACTCATTGGATAGCTTGAAGGATTTCGAGAGGTGTCTCTTAGGAGTAACATCATTTGAAAGCTAAGTTTAGGACCCCAAAAGCTTGGGCGCCTATCTCCTCCAGGGGCACCCATCTCCTCCAGGGGCGCCCATCTTTACCAGAGTTTGTCAATTTTTGGGAATTTTCATCTTTGCTTTTGACTTTCTTCATTCTGCACAATTTTACCCCTCTGATCATTCTGTGATATCTGATATTAACAAATTTGACTAGCTCGCCGTTGAATCCATTGCAGAGCTAGACTGAATCTGAAGAAGAGTTGTTGGGGACTGCAAACCCTAATTTTATCTTTCGAGCACTCAAATCCTTGGGCATCCCTGACTGCCTAGGGTACGCAACATCCCTAGACTTAGTCATTTTTATGGATTTTCAACCTTTCCAGTTTGCTACTTTTTCAAGACTTCTTCATTCAATCTGAGATTCTGGTTGACTGAATGATCAAATGACTATGCTGAAGGATTTATTGTAGAGCTAAGAGGATTCTGAGCAACAATGGTCTAAACGTAGAAACCCTAACTCTAACATTTGGTGCCTTGAAAATTTGGGTTCCTATCTCCTTCAGGGGTGCCCATGACTGGCAAAGTTAGTTTTTATTCTGCAATTTTCAACTTTTCCCTTCATTTGACATGCTTGCTTTGCTTTGGCTATCGGAGATGAAATTTTTCTAAGGCATGAAGGTTTAGGTGCCTAGACTGAGCTAGGGCACCTAGAGTCTCCAGTGTTAGACAAATTTTCTCATTTTTCAACTTTGACAACTTCCCTTCTTCATTCCTCGTTTTTTGTGCACACTCATCATTAGCAGCTTTTGTTCAATGTTTGGATGTTTGTTCTAATACCTGCCAGTTGACTGACCTCCATTGATGACCTTGGTGCTCGTGAAAAAAAAAGCTTCTAAAAAAGCATAATAGACCCACTAGGGCAAAACCGATTCCTTCGTGATTCTGACTGTACCAGCCTAATGAGGAAGTATTTTAAGCCAATCAAAATCAGTCTCAACCCTAAAAGCCAAACTTTCTATTTTTAGAAAAAAAAATCCAGTAGCTATTTCGAAAGAAACCCAAAAAAAAATTATATTTTTAAAAAACTGCTAAAAATAGAAATTTTCCTAAAATTTAGGGTTGAAAAACTGAAATCTGGGTTTTGTAGATTTAGTTGTTCTAAACCGACCTAAATTGTCAAATTTTGAAAATTTTAAATTTTTGACCTTCATGCAAGACATGCAAAACCCTAATTTTGACCTTTTTGACAGATTTTGACAAGACTTTAACTCATTTCTTCAAAATGCTTAACTGTAGCAAATTTTTTAATTTGGGGTACAACAAAAACAGACCATGAGGAAAAGGAGCAAGAATGTGATTATACGATAAACTTCAAGTACAAATTCACAATGTGAAGGCAAGGTGGCACAACTATTTGCCTAGTTGGGAAGAAGTTTATTAGAAACAAACAAATATACAATAAACTGAGTACAGCTTCACAACATGAGGGCAAGGTGGCTCAACTATTTGCTTGGTTGAATAGGTTTATTGACATAACATAAGGTAAGCAACTAGGACAGTAAATTGCATAGATGAGGCACATATACAATAAATGATCAAACTAGCAACCCCATTTAACTAAGATTCAAATAAACACCATAGTAATAACATGAAGGCAAGGCGGCACAACTATTCATTAATATAGTAATCACTCATGAACAGATATAGAATAACAATATTATAGGCAAGGTGGACTCAACATATATTGCTATCGTGTGCAAAAGTTCTAATTACAAGGGTGAACCAATCTTGAGAATAGGCATGTTGCCAGCAACGCAGCAATTCTCTATCACAAGCAAAAGTTAATTACAAATGAGAAAAAAGCTCTTATTTATAGACATCAAAGGTGTAGGGAACCCTAAAATCACCTTGAGTCAACTACAGTCTCACAAAAATGCAAGATTTATTGTCTAAGTCTAAATAAATGAAACTATACAGTTAACTGGAAAGCTACCATCAGTCAACCAATACAAACAAGACTAAATGGACATGTGCAACACGCACGTCCTTATTGAAAGGAGAGCTAACTGATAACTAACATCAGCCAACTGGTTCTAACTGAAAGTCCATCCTCCTGCAAAGATATCTCCAAGAATGAGATAAGCATGCATGAGATCAACAATGAGAACTCGAGAAATGACGTCGAGTTAATTGAACTCATCCTCGTAAATAACTACAGGATCTAACTAGCTATCTACTACAAGCCCTCTCTATCTATCACCTCGTCCAAGAACTTGTCAATGGTCTCATCCTCTGGCACTTTGACGCTATCCACAATGATGAACTGCTTGTTCAACTCCTTTTCTCCATCCTCGATCGCCCTCTGACTGTCTCTGACTTTTGTAGTCGCCTTGTTGAAATTGGCAGTCATCACTGAGAAGTTATCCAACTTGGACGCCTCAAGATTTCCACCTAGGTTATCACAAACCAGTTTCTCAAACTCAGCCTGAACTACCTCTAACTCAGCACATGCACCATTCTCATGACAATAATGGCATGGGATCTGAGTGAATTTGGCGGCTCCGTAAATGGAGTGATGATTTTTGTTCTATCTGCAGCTTGACGCTTTCGATGCTTTTCTTGATTCTTCTCAATGGAAGAGTGTTGCATGACGAAACCACGAAGTTTGACCGCAAACACTCTGGTTATGAGAAATGCACACAAACTCGCTGCACACACAGAACTTCAACAGTTTCAACCCTCTAAATTGTCCTGGGAAGGCTATCAGCTATACGAGGTATGAAACCATGTGGACTAAGTGACTACACCTGTCAAATTGTTTAAATGAACCCTCCGGATGCACTTGATGCAAAACGGTGCCAGCCTTTCTTATGAAATCATAAATTAAGACCAATTTGGTCTTGAATTCAGTTTGAGTGAATTGCAATCTGAAAAACTTGCATGTTGACTATAAACATGGCCATGTTTTGACAACTTTTCCGAAAAAATAAAAATAGCTTTTGACGAGGCTAAAAATAGCCTATTGAGGGGCAATTTTCACGAAAAATTCTGAGACATGGGTTTTGTAGAGAAAATATTTCTAAGCAAACACACAACGTTAGAAATTTGAGAAAACGTCTTTTGCCTTGGCATGCAAGAGATTTTTGATTGAGAGCTTTAATGGCCATAGGGGGTACCCGAGAAAAAATTTCGCAAGAAAAACTGGCATATGGGTATTGTAGGTGTTGATGAGTTGAAAGACCCAAATCCTCCTTTTTTCGAAAAATTGAGTTTTAGGCCCGCATGCAAAAGGTTTTTAGTTGAGAACTGCAGTGAATGTAGGGGCTCTGGGGGCAATTTTTTTCGAGAAAATTTGGAACATGGGTTGTGTGCAAAACTAATTTCTAAAACAACCTAGATCGATAAATTTTGGAAAAAATGTGTTTTAGGCCCACATGCAAAGAGATCTTCGGAAAAAAGCACAGTGCTCTAGAATAGAGGCAGCAAGGCAATTTTCACAAAATATTCTAAGACATGGGTATTGTTGTTGTTGCTGAAATAGATGAACCCAAATTATCCGTTTCTGAAAATTTTGCCGTTTACTTTGACATGCGAAGAATACCTAAGATGAGAATAGAGGAAATATAGAAGATAGAAGCTTTTGATTGTTTGTTTTCTCTTCTTTTGTAGAAATTCGCCTATGCTTGAAATGGATTTGACGAAACCTGCATGCAAATGGAAAACAGTCTGAAATATTCTTCCTCTGAACATTTTGAATCTATAGCTATGAAGAACGCTGAATTTTGAAACCTGCAACACCTACAGATTATTTTATGCTCAAGAAAGGCGTGTTTTATCAACTCATAATGAAAAATAATGGACGCCATATACATAATAAATAATAATTTATTATCAAAGACGCCTCAAATGCATGCAAAGTCTTGGAAATTGCGCTTAAACTCTAACTGGACCTTCAAAATCCACGCATGGCTTGTAATTAGCTCTAAAATCAATTAACTAAATGAAAAATATGCCCTAATTAGGGCGCCACCTTCAATAGTTCAATTAACTAGCGCATTCAAGCTTATCTCACTCAATTACAAACTAAAAATAGGCCTAGAAGAAGTCGACCTTGAAAACAGTTAACTGAAGAGTTATTTTTAGTTAACTAAATCCACCTTTCATGCGTACCACTTCTCTTTGAGTTCAAAAGTCAACCTTTGACTTTAGGCGCCTCTTTCCAGACTGGCCAATTCTTGAAAATTTGAATTTGAAAACCTCACCGAAGCTCAAGTTTGACCACTGATTCCGATTGATTGACATGTCGGATTGACTAGCTGACAATTTCATTGAAGAGCAGGATCAAATTTGACAAAAGTCTCCTTGAGGTGTCAAACCCTAATTCATCCATCTAAGGCCTCAAAATGCAGGGTGCGCCTAGCCTTCAGAGGCGCTTTTGACCTCAGACTTAGAAAATTTTCAATGCATTTTCTATCATTTTCACAGTGATTCTGACCTTACTTCTCTTTGTGTTTCCCGATGTTCGGCAAAACCTCAAAACTAGCTGATTGGCTCACTACGGAGTTGGTTGGATTCTGAACAAGAGCACTTCTCATAAAAACATCTTTTAACAGATTAAAAAAATAGGCACCCCTGGCCATCAAGGGCGCTTTTCTTCCCAAACCATTTCTTAAACTGGCTAAAATCCACAAAACCTTCGGCTGCAGGCTGCTAAGAAGTCATCTGACCCAACTAAGATATGCAACAGAAAGTTGGAACCAACACGGATAGGATGAGCATTTGAAACCATCAAACAGACTAAATTCAAGGCATCAAAACCTTGGACACCCTTGGCCTCCAGGGGCGCTTTTGCCATTTCTAACCATGACTAAAACCCTATGTTTGACCCTTGATACCGGCAGCTCAGCAACTTTGATTCACCTACTAATGGATGCATTGTGAAGCCATATCAAGACTGAGACAATCATCCTAAGTGTCATTTGAGCATAAAATTTCATCTGGTGCTTCAAAAAGATGGGCGCCCCTGGCTAAGAGGCGTGCTTTTCACCCCAATGTGTCGTTTTCCATCTCCCTCATTTCTCGTTCAATCTCCATTTTCAGGTGCCAGACAGATTTGATGGACTGGCTAGCTGGCTCGTTGCGAAACTAACAGGATTCCAGAGAAGTCATCTTGGAAGCGACAAGTCTCAAAAAGTTGATCTAGACCTCCAGAATCAAGGGCGCCCCTGGCTCATAGTTGCACTTTTACTCCAGACTTGGCCATAATTTCAGCATTTTCACCTCATCAAAAATCCCCTTTGAGATGAAGCATCATTTCGGACAAATCTTGCCATTGAAACTTCATCAGAGCATTTTAGGCTTAGATTTCGACACTTGGCACCTAGCCATCTACCATTGTTGACCTTGGAGATCCTAGCTTTTCACTTGGAAAAACGAAAACTACCCACCAGGCTTAAACTGAGTTTTAACTGAATCTGACTTCACCATTGTGATTGTGAAGCAAAATAAGCCAATCAAACAATTTTCAGTCAATTCTAACAAGTTCCAATTTTAAGGTTTTTTGACCTAAAAACACGGGTCCTAAAACCCTAATTTCCATTTTTTTCAAATTTTGCCAGTATCTTCCTGACATCACACTGACTCAAAGTCCATACCTGATTTGCCCAAAAACTATGTTTTGACATCATTTTTACAAGGTTTAGACCATTTTAAGCAAAATGCCTTAATGAAGCAAAAAAATTGGTTTGGGTACAACAAACCTATTCCTTATTTGCAGTTTGCAAACCCTGTACATGTTTCAAAAATTCACCACAAATTGATGAAAGGTATGTTGCTGTTGAAACCCTGGAAATATGCTTCCAATTGTCACCTATGATGCAGAAAACTTTCCAACTACATTCAAAAGGTCCATTTGTTGATCATGCAATGAGAAGAACAAGAGAGGACATGGATGGCATGGACTAAGGAGAAAAAGCTTTGAAACAAGATTCTCAATCAAGAAATGACAAGGTCTTGTTTTGAAAATGGACACAATACAGGGAACTTTGTATCAGTGCAAAATAACACAATAAGCCATGCCCTCCTCCCTTTGGCCGGCCAAATTGAATAATGCAAGTTGTAGTGTTGGATACTGTTTTCTTTGCCACTGCCCTTCAATTTTAGGAAGTTTTATCTTGCCAAAGATGGGCACTTTCATTTAAGGATGATACATGGTCTCATCCTACACTAAAAATTCCTTTCATAGGGAAAACATAGCATCTCGGTTCCTTTGAAACATATCTTTGGTTTTCATCTATATCTTCCTTTGTATTGTTTATGTCTTCATCTTCTTGCTCTTGTCTTCATAAAATGCAGATGGATTTTCTCAAACATAACTTGTTATATAGATGTCAACCTTCTACTTCTTTTGTTTTTTGTATTGATCCTCAAGCTACATTGCATATCAAAAAATATAAAAATCCCTCATCTCTTCTCTTTGTTTTATAGCATGAGGAATGTCAAGTGTTACATGATTCTTCTTCTTTTCACAAGATTCTTTCATGGATATATTCGTCTTGTGCTGCTTATTTTCATTGATCACCAAATTCAATATTGATGCCAAAAATATTGACAATAACTTTATCAAGCTCAAATGTTTTGTAGTGTTAGTAGTGATAAAAATACATGGCCTTTCACTTTTAATATATATTAACACCAAACATATGCATCAATCATTAGTACAAAAAAAGTACAACATATGGACAAATATACAATGGATTTGTATAGTTCAATAAAGAAACTACATATTGGTAGGTAATCAAAAAGTGGAGTTTATGGGCCAAATAATATGTGCTCTCTCAATGGATACCTCCTTTTCAGACTGATTGTAAAAAGAAGTAATAAAATGTGGGCCCTGTTGATGCATGAAATGAAAGATTTATTTAGCATCCACTATACCAAAATGTCTACGGACCACATAGAAGCAAGGTCAAAGAAGTTTCATTAACCATGTTTCCACAAAGTCAAGAGGGTATATAGATGTACAAAGATGGATATCCTTTTAATCTTGGTCAGAAATCTTCCCGTCTTTGCTAATTTTGCCTCTTCAAATAAGACTAACTAGAATTGAAAGCAGCCACTTACTGACATAATCAGTCATTGAATGATATAATGATTTGTTAACTATTGATTTCTACATGATTCAAATGCTTGAGTATTCTGGTGATTCCCTTATGCATTTCAAGTCAGCTGGTGACTAGGCCTTACATGGTTCATCAATCATGGCAATTGATTAACTCTATGATTGACCAATAATTTTTTGTTCACCAACTCAATGATTTATTTTGTTTTTAAATACATGAATTAAATTAATATAGATGGGTAAAATAGAATGAAGCTCAGGTCATCCAGCAATTAATCTAGTGACATCTTATTTCTGTCAAATATTAAACTAGGAAATATCCATATAAATTAGAGAAAACTTAGCTCTAATAGATCAGGGAATTTCCTTGAAAATCATTTGTAAGACAAAATCTACAGAAACTAAAGAGCTATTTAACACAGAATCACATATAGCTTTCCACATACAGAAGAAGCAAACCATCCTAATACACTGCCAGATGCCTAAAAGATGAGAATGGAAAGTACAGCTAAGTCACCTAAGAGAAAAAATTTCCAGCAAAGGTCTAACAAAGATCCATTAAAATATGGACTGAATCAGCTGCCAAATATGTTAGGCTAACCTGCAATCCCAAAAGATATGTCGAAATGTCTCTATGATGTTGCAGGAGCCACAATTTGGCTAATTAAATCCAGATTTTGCTAATCTACATGTAGACGAAAATCCCTAATGTATCCTCATCCGTGAAAAGAACTTCAGTTGAAGGCTACTCTAAATTTCCATACAAAACCTGCAGATCCATCTAGAATCTGCAGTAAGGGCGCACCCCATCTTCGATTCAGCATGGGAGCTAACTCAAACTCCTTGTGCAGCAAGCAATAAAGTTTTGTACTATAATACTTCCTATAAGTCCACTGCCAATCTCTCTAGAAGATAGTTACTTGGAGGTTGAGTTTCTTAAGCTCAGAATTACAGATCAATAACTCAGTAATTGCTAATCGTTTTTACAATTTTTATTTAAGTGTTTTCTACTTTCAAGCCAAATTATTTAAGTAAAATACATGTAAAGATAGACGCAGTTACATTTCTTTTTGGTACCATACAATTTAAAAAATAAGGATGCTGACAGTTTAGCCAATGGGATAGTTGGATAAAAAAATCTCTAGAATAAAGGCTTTACTAAGTAACATGACCATTAGTGATAAATTCAAGGACTTTGAAGAGTTCACTCAGAAAGATATCATTCAATTTTACCATTCTAAGTGCAAATAATTTTAGCCTTGTTTTCTTGGGCCCCTCCATGGGGTTGTCTATTTTCTTATTTGAGTGGTGCACTCCTACTTTGGCCTTTATAAGCTTCAGATTGCAATTATAATATAAAGTGATTTTCACTAGAATGATATTATTTTCACTTGGGATATCATCTTGAAAGTCTACTTATTGCATATTTTTTCCTAATCAAAATGCTGATGGTTTAATGTGGTGTCAGTCATATCATATATCACTGACATCATGTGTGTCATTTTGCCCTTGAGCGTTTGGGATATTTGTACTTAAATTTTTTATTATTGGAAAGATTTTTACTATTGTCTCAACAATGGTCGATTGATTCAAGAGAGGTCATAGAAAAGCAATGGTAAAGCAGGAAAATATTGAAAAAAATTCCACTAGAGAGATAGGGACTAGAGTTGATTCGTGTGGCAGTTCAACATAGAAGCCTCTTTGATTGTGCCAGCCCCTAACAAGACATGCTTCTTCAAATTTGTTTCCCTCATAGGGATGAGGAGCACCTCCTTGCCAAACTATGAAGTAATTAGTGCGAATTCTAATGGATTTCAAAGGGGAAATGGTGAACTAGGCTTTTGTTTTTGGTGGAAACAACTGATGTAAATTAAAGTGAAAATGCACTGATAGAAACGAGGGCTAAAGGTCAAAAACTAAGATTATCATTCAATGCTGACCATGCTAATGATCCTTTTTTATCCTAGAATCCTCACCATATTAGTTGGATGCCCTATGAAATGAATCATTTCCCTTTTGGTTTGCTTGGCCCTCACATGAGGTCATAGAGACAAGCAATAAGAATCTTTTGAGTAAGACAAGCAATAAGAATCTTTTGAGTAATCTTCCTTTGTCAGTTGGAATTTTCCCCATCTAACAATAGCAGATAATTTTTTTCAATAAAAGGAAAATCTAAAGAAAACTATTTCTCTTTTTCTCATGTATCTTATTTCAGAAAATCAGGTTTTGTGTACATGAAGGAGAAGAATGATCACTTTTAAGTTGAATATCATTGTTTGAACTGCATTGGATTGTGATATGCATCCATTTTGTGTTTCTCTCATGTTCTTATTGGTTGCAATGTTGTTAAGAGGGTAAATGAATATGGATATAATTTTCATAGATTTAAATAACCTTATTCCATTTTACAAAGACGTGTTATTTGTTTACAGGTCCACCTGCTCGCACTGTTGGCTGGCGGGACCCTGGTTTTATACACACTAGCTTTCTAAAAGATTTATGGCCAACCACCAAGTCAATCTTCTACACTATCGGATCATTATTTTTTCTGTTTTAATTTTTAAATATTTTCAAAAAATGATTTTTGGAGTTATGTTTACCCTTTATACTTTTTTTGGATGCTCTTTATATTGCAATGCAGCTTCTCACTTGCAAGTTTAGGAGAGTAGATGTAGATTTCTCATGTCAAGAACGTTTGATATGTTTTGTCACAACTTGATTTGTTCGTATTTCCTCTTTTGATTTGGCTATTAATGATACAGATATTACTACAAAGTTGGTCATAGGCTATTCAATGGCTCATATGTTTGGGGGCAGTTGAATTCATTTATGTCATCTCCATATCCTGGGCAAGATTCTGTACAGCGTGTAATTATTTTCGGTGACATGGGAAAGGTTAGTTGCATTGCTTTTGTCTGCATTGCCCCTGTAGTTTTAACTGCAAGTACAACTTTAGCTTTCAATAATATTCTATTTGTTTATAGATTCCAAAAGATAAACAAAAAGATATACTCACACAAATGGAAGTTTACCTTGATTTGTGTTGGTTGAAAATTTTGTATACTTGGGAAAGCGTAGAAAATTGTGGTTTCAGCCACAGTACGTGAAATTAACTCTCCTATTTTCAAAGGGAAGGCTCTCCCTTTGCTTTCTATTTTAACTGTTTAGAAATTAATTCTAACTATAAATCTATTCTAAATCTAGGTGAAACTCTTGTCTTGTTCTCTTTTTACAGAAAAGACAATTATCCTTTTCTCTTATTTCAGAAAAGAATCACAATTGAAAGCATATATGATTGATGAAGTATATAAAGAAGCAAAATTTCGATGAAGGCACAAAGTCTTTTGTTGCTCCTCCGGGATGGGAAAACAATCTCCAAGCACAAAGTCTTGAGAATTAGAAATCCTATCTACCTTTCTAAAATGATATTATGATGCAACATACAATAGCACAAAGTCTGTAAATATAAAGAACTTGTAAGTCACAACTCCAAACTGTAAATCAATTTAATTTAATCTTTCAAACTTGTAGCACAAAATCTGCAAGAAATCAGACCAAATTCTTTTCACAATAACTCCACAACTTCTCAAAAAGAACTCAGAAAATTTGACTACTATGACATAAGAACATAGTAATGAAATGCAACAAGACTCAACACAAAGTCTGAAATCTTTATGCCTTCCTTATACCACTTGAAAATTAAGTTCACATACATAAAGCACAAAGTCTTTTTGCTGTAAATTTCTGCAGAGTTTTCTCTATTGCCCAAAAGATAAAATATTACAATAGACCCCCTCAAGTATTTATAGGAAAGAAGCTTTGAGAAAAAGGTGGGAGGATCCCAACAAACTTGAGAAATTCTCTCAACCACTAACTAACTGCAATTGACTTATTCAACATTACAAGTCCTATTGTAATTTGACTTGTAATGTAATTACGAGCCGAAATTTTACAAGTGATACTATAACGTGTAATTACATTTTACAACTTTGCAAGTAATATGATTACTTGCAATTACAATTTTCCATTTTACATGTAATTTGTCAAGACTAAATTACAAATATATAATTGAAACTATTTTAAGTGTCCAAAGACACGACTTGAACTACATCATCCTTGATTGGGTCTTCATGCTGCTATTTGGAAAACATTCTTCCATCTCTGTCTTGAAAGCATTTTATGCTCAATCATGTCACTTGTTCAACTCCTTGTGTGGCTTCGCCATGTTGTTGTTCTTTCTTTGTATCATTCTTCAGCTTTGGAATTTGCTTGAAAAATAAGGCCCATGCCTTATATTATTGATTTGGTAGGTCATGTGTGCAAATAGGACTAATGAGAATGAGACAAAAGGGCTGCAAAAGTGGGGCCAAAGCTCAATTCCGGGTTTTTCAAACTAAAAAACAAGTGAAAATAACATAAAAAGGTCAAAATCGGGTTTTTAAGAACACTTTGCAAGTTAAAATCTCATCCCTTAAGCAAATCGGGCTTTTTTGACCTTTAAGCAATTTTACTTTTTTCACTTAGGAGCAAATCGGGCTTTTTAGAGCTTTCAGCAACTTCACTTTTTCAACTTATGACTAAAATCGGATTTTTTGGAGCTCTCAGCAACTTTTTCATGAAGGGTCGGACTTTTTAGAGTCTTTAGCAATCTCACTTTATGACTTAAAAAGCAAATCGGACTTTTTAGAGTCTTTAACAATTACACTTTTTACTTTTAAGTGAAATAGGGATTTTTAGAACTTATTGCAAGTTACCTTTTCACTTTTAAGTGAAATCGGGATTTTTAGACCTCATTGTAATTTCACTTTTTGAACATAACATGTAAAGTGAGTAAAAAGTTCCTACACTTGTAATGGAGTTAAAAAGTTCCTACAACTCACTTGCAAGTTATCCAAAAAGTTCCTACAACTTGCAAGTTATTCAAAAAGTTCCTACAACTTGTCATGAAGGCAAAAAGTTCCTACTTGCAGTGATGCCTCAAAAACCCAAAATTGACTCAAAACATAAGAAAAAATGACTCAAAGACAAGGCAAATGAAGTCGGAATGCAATGAAATTTGGAGCAAAGATTCAAAATGACCCAAGGAATAGTTTAACCCAGATTTAGAATAGATTTATACTTAGAATTAATTTCTAAACAGTTAAAATAGAAAGCAAAAGAGGAGCCTTCCCTTTGAAAATAGGAGAGTTAATCTCACGTACTATGGTTGAAACCACAATTTTGTACGCTTTCCCATATATACAAAATTTTCAACCAACAATTTGTAGATCATAAAAGAAATTATAGGAAAATGGCAAAGCTTCTCTACACGATTTAGAATGTATAACTTAAATCCAAAAGTTGGAGAAAATACCACTTGGTTTATATTTTTTTTTTAAATTAGGCTAATGATTCCTAGGGTTTCTTGCCTCTCCGGAATTACTTTCGCAGCAGTTATATCTGGTTTAATGTCAGAAAGGATAAAATATTAACGTCTATCAGAAATCTTTCTTTTGTGGCTAAAATTAATTCACTAAAAAAATTTAGGAGTCAATATGAGTCCATTAAGTTTGAAAATTGACTGCTGAAACTTTCTACATGTATCTAAGAGGTGATTCATTTTTTCACAGGCAGAACTTGATGGGTCTAATGAGTATAACAACTACCAGCCTGGGTCGCTTAACACTACTAAACGATTAATTGAGGACTTGGGGAACATTGACATAGTATTTCATATCGGGGACTTGGTTTATGCAAATGGATACCTTTCTCAGTGGGATCAATTTACATCTCAAATAGAACCCATTGCTTCAAAGGTTCCTTACATGGTAGCCAGGTTTGTGAGAAGGTTTCTTTCAACATCGATTTCAATCTAATTGTTTTTTCCTCTCTAATCGCATACATCATTGTGCATACTTACGGGACCATAGAAACATCTGCGATAATAGAGTTCACAATATCTTGAGTTGTTGTCTCTTTTTCAGTGGGAATCATGAACAGGATTGGCCAAATACAGGTTCCTTCTATAAGACTCTGGATTCAGGTGGAGAATGTGGCGTACCAGCTGAGACTATGTTTTATGTACCAGCAGAAAATAGGGCAAAATTTTGGTACGTTACTGGTCATATTGTGATTAGAAAGATGTAAAGTGGATCTGTAGTGATAAATCTTTTGGAAGTTATTTTCTTTTGAATGTCTTCATTTAATGGTTCACGTTTATTACTGTTTAAACCAAGATTCATCTTTCATTGCGTAGTAGTTGAGCTTGTAAAATGTTTTAGCCCAGGATGACACCGTGTTTTAGAATATATTCTCATTTAATAAACCTTAATCTCATTCAATCACAGAGAAACTTGTGCAATCTGGTTCATTATAGTTTCTCTTAGTATTGTAGATGCATAAAAATTAACATAAACAACTGAATTCTGTTTGTAAATGAACTTATAATGGCAGCATTTCAATCATCCATGGAGTTCGGTCCTTGAATCGCTGATTCAACATGTGAAAGTGTGATTTATAAATCGACTAAAGCTTGAAGTTACTAAATAACCCAGATAACCTACTCCTTATGTGGACAAAATTTGTATTCTAACTCTTCTTTGGAAGTAGTAAAAGCTAAGAAGTTTAATTAGAAGTATTATGGTGTACCTCTGGAACGGTTCCAATTATGCAACTAAGTACACTCATAAATATTTGTGAAAATGAATGTTCAGGTATTCTGCAGACTATGGCATGTTCCATTTCTGCATTGCAAATTCGGAGTTGGATTGGCGAGAGGGAACTGAACAATATAAGTTTATTGAGGAATGCCTTGCATCTGCTGATAGGCATAAACAACCGTGGCTTATATTCACCGCACACCGTGTTTTGGGCTACTCCTCCTTGTATGAAGAGCCTATGGGAAGAGAGAGTCTCCAAAAGTTATGGCAGAAGTATAAGGTGGACCTTGCCGTTTTTGGCCATGTTCATAACTATGAGCGAACATGCCCCATTTATCAAGTGAGTTGTTTGTGCTATTGCTGATGAATAGATATGAATGGGGTAAAAAATGTCTGTTAATTTAATTATCCAAGTTTATTTTCATTAACACTTTAGATCAAATATTGTGATCCATCACCATTTTATCTTGATGTATTCTGTGATATAAATGTTAAGAAAAATAAACTCATACAATTTAGTTTTTTACTCATTTTCATAGACTACAAAAAACTTGTTTTTATGAATGAAGATTGAGTTGAATTGTGCTGTGTAATGTCCCCAAATTTATGGTTAAGTGATTTAATTAATTTAATTGATTAAATTGTTCCAAAAATTAATAATATTTCTTAAGGATGACTTTAATTGATTAATTTAATTAAATAAAGTGAATATTGTAAAGTCACTTATTTGTTGTTTATAAAATGACTTGAGGAAATATTTAAATTTTGACTTTATAGAGTCACTTTAATTTTATGAATGGGAAACATACAAAAGAGAAATAAGGGAAAACATTCGTCACTTTGAAAGAAAGATGCATTTTCTTTCTCACGGGAAGAGCTCGAGCTACTTGGGTTAGGGTTGAAAGCCCTTGCAGATCAGTTTCGGGTGTGAAACTATCACCCCTAGCTGGTAGGATTTGAAGGTTGAAGAAAGGAGAAATCGCCTTGTATTCAAATTTTCGCATTTACCTTTTTGCTGGAATTTTGATACTTCATAGAGGACGAGTTTGAGGGGAAATTGAAGCAGTTGAAGGCGTTAGTTATTGAGGAATCCTAGATGCGATTTTATGTGCTGAGTATATAGGATTTGGGCGCCAGTTTGAAGCAGCTGAACAGTTTGGTGAAGGACGTGACTTCCTGAGATAAAAATGACTTCTGTAATCTCTCCCAGCTGAGACGTGATCATTAATAGGAGGGTTTGTGACGAATTCCTGAGGCTCTATAAGAGGCGTGTGGACTCCTTGAAACTGAACGAACCTTCTTCCATGAGTTTCAACTGAGAATAGGAGGTCTTGATTGCTGTACGTAGTTTCTGGAAGCCTTTGAAGGTGTCTCATTCAGCTCCAAGCCTGGGATGAATTTAATCCAGGTCTGAGTATTATATTACAATTCCAAATCTGAGTTTAAGAGCTGTGTGATTAATCTGGGAATGTATGTCGAACTTGCTGCTGTAGGATGTCATTTGTAATTACAAAGTTTGTCACAGCTAGAAAATAGTGCTATCTATATTGTCATTGAATTCTGATATTCATCTCTGAAAAACAGTCATTTCAATCATTGATTTGAGAGTGTTGAAAAATCAGAAAATAATACTGTTGCCTTTCAAGTATAAGTTACCATCTGCATTGTAGTGCAAAATCATCTCATTTGTTGGAGGTAATCAGCATTGAAAAATTCTGTCAAGTTTGTAATCAGTTTAGGGCTTCCAATATAAAGGAGTTTAAACGAGTTTGGATGTATGACAAATGTTTGTCTTAATGACACTTGACTGTATAAGCTTAGTTGAAGGAATTAATTGCTGTGATTATATTTCAGTCATCTAAAGAGTCCTTGCATTCCATATTCAGTTGTAATTTCAGTCTTTAGTTTCCTTGTGTCCATGCATGCTTTATCGATAAATGAGAAAGACAAAAGAAAAACCTTTTATCAGTTGAAAGTACGGTTGCACAAGAATGGTTTGACGAAATTCTTAAGCTCTAAAACAACAAATTAAGTTCAATTTGTGCAAGGGTTTTTACATGCTGAATGGTTTTCCCTCATCTCTATGTACATCATTCATGTTTATTTTTCTTGATAGTATCACATGACTATTTATTGAATTATTTTGTAATTCTTTTATCATTCTTTGTGTCATGATAATGGATCACAAGTGTGATCTGAAATATTGAGACAAAAAATTGAATAAACAGCTATTTCCAAAAACTTTTTATAATAATTCTTGGACTGTGAAAATAATCTTATGTTGATTATGATGTTATCTGGGCAGATTCAATTTTCTGTTGAAGACAGATTGTTAGACTAACAAACTTACTAAAGACCTCATGTTCAAATTGTGCAGAACTATTGCGTCAGTGATGAAAGATCTCACTATAGCGGTACTTTTAATGCAACTATCCATGTAGTAGCCGGTGGTGGTGGGGCACACGTGGCTAACGCTACCACTTTACAGACCAGTTGGAGCTTTTACAAAGATTATGATTTTGGATTTGTGAAGCTCACAGCTTTCAATCATTCCTCTTTGCTATTTGAGTACAAGAAAAGCTCAGATGGGAATGTTTATGATCAATTTTGGATTACAAGAGAATACAGGGACATTCTTGGTTGTGACACCATAGGCAACTGTCCATCTACAACCATGGCTTCATGATTCAATTCTTTATTGCCTTTCTTGAGCATCATTGTTCGTCAAATGCTGTATGGAGAGAACTGATTTAAAAAACTAAAGATGGAGTAATTTACAGAATTATTTTCTTGTACACTTATATTCTGGGTTTGGGGAGACACTCGATATTCAAAGGATGTATAATGTATTAAGAACATTCGGTTGTGATCTACCTTTAATTATTTATCAAATTTATTTACATTTTAAAAATTAACTTTGAAGTCTTTGTTATGTTTATTAATATTTGTCTTTTATCAATATTATTATAATCAGTATTGTATAATTAATTATTAATATCTGTATTTAACAATCAATTATCTTTTATATTTTTTATGAGTAGAGTTAATATTTATTTTAGCTAATGTAGACATGCATGATTTTTAATCAAAACTATCTTAAAAATTATGTTTTTACAATTTTATTGATTAAAATTAAGCAAAAAACTAGCTATTAGAGTACTCATGATCTTAAATCAAAAAGAAAAAATATCCTAAGAATAAGATAGGCTTAAATAAAATTTATATTTATAATCTCATCATTTATCAATTCGAAATAGTTTTTAATTTATATTGTAACTTAATTTTTATAGTTTCTAACTTATATTGAATTTTTAATAAATTTATTGTTCACATTTTAATATTGATATGATATTATGTAAATATTAAATGTATATTATTTAATTTATTATATAAATAAATATTTTAGTATTGTCTATATATTAAATTTATTTGTTTATTATTTTATATAATATTTTTTATATGTTAAAAATTTATTTTAAATATATAAATATGTATGTGATATTGTATTATATAAATATTAAATATATTATTAAATTTATTATATAGATATTTTTTATTGTTTATATATTAAATTAGTTAATAATTAATTTAAATTTATTTATTTATTATTATTGTTAAATTATGATTTTTATAATTTTTATGAGTATTATTTGAAATATGTTATAATATGTTATATTATTTGTATTATTTTTTATTTAAATTTTTCATACTAATTATTTATTCAAAGTTGTGTTCTAAATATTAATAATTTATATATAATTTTTTTTTATTCAATACTGAGAGGCATTCTACAATGGTAGCAAAGGGTGAATGTAATTGTGTGGGTGTTTTAACAAAAACTTACATTTTGGCCTTGTAACTATTTGGGCGGCCTTGTCCTATGTTGGGGTAGTTTTGTCCTACCCAACTCCTAGTCCCAAGTTTTATGTTATTCAATGGCCATGTCTCCAAATAGGTGGTTCTTATTGTATTTCAATAGTTTCGTTCCCCATACAAAAACTAGAGAGAAAAATTCTAGGTCAAAACATAGTATATCTCCCCAAATACTTAGGCAACAAGCAAGCATCGTGCATACAACATCTTCATATATTGAAAACCAAAAAATAACTTCAAAAAAGCTTGTTGATTTTGGTACCCCAACTTGGTAGGGTTATAACTCCTAGCTCGTTGGGAAAAATATAGAATTTTATACACCATTAGAAAGATCTCTAAGAGATCTAGTTTCAATCCCTTAGAATGCATACCTTCGAAAATTCATTCCAAGAGGGACCAATGATAGTCCTCTAGGAAAATTCCACATTGAAGGCCTCCAAAAACGTGATTTACTAAAACATAGAAAAACAATTAAAAGTATTTTTAATTTTTTTCATCATATGTCATCCAACTGCTCCATGATCAATAAAAAGTCACCAAATTTGAGCTTAATCCAAATCTTAATATGAGATTAATCTAAATCCTAATTTGAGCTTTAGTAAATCCACATTTAAGATCTAATATCAAAAAAAATCTTAACATCCCTTCTATGTTATTCTAATCCATTCCATTTTCTTTCTAATCATCTCTTCCCATCTCTTTTATCCATGCCCATCCAATCCAACATCATGAATCCTTACCCTCCCCCAACAAGACCAAAACTAGTAATAAAGGGTAATCCCAATTACATTTATGATGATAAAATTCTTGTTGATTACGACAAATATGAAATTGATCTCTTTTATGTCATCACAGCCAATAAGATCTCACCAAGCATCCACCACTCATCCATGTCCTTTGACCAAGCAATGCCTCCCACAAGTTATCTCGTCGCACCTCCACACATATCCATTAGTCATCCTTATGCTACCTTTAACAAGGGAACTCCATTTTATCATTCGTCCATATCTCCCTCTTATCTCTCACCCACCTATCCCCCTCATCCACTATCTATACCTCCATCTTATCCTCTAGTCATAACCCAATCTTCATCTTTGTACAATAGTATCCCCTTCATACCTAATCAAAATTCACTATCCCACTATTCCCAAACGCACCTCCTGGTCCATAATCCCAATCCTCCAATCCATGATCCTAATCCTCCAATCCACAATCCTAATCTTGTCACTTCAAGTCACTACCAAGCCACCCAGCCATAATTTTCATGTTATCTTAGTTCCTTCCTATTCTTTCCATCTAATCCCAACCCTTCAATTCATAATCTTAATCATCTCACTAATCTCAATCTTCCATCTACTCCTAATCCTCCATCTACTCCTAATCCCCTGTCTAATCCTAATCCTCCACTTACTCCCAATCCTCCATCTACTGCTAATCTTCCACCTACTCCCAATCCTCCATATATTCCTAATCCTTCATCTACTCCTCATCCTCCATCTACACCTAATCCTCCAACTACTCCTAATCCTCCATCTAATCACAATCCTCCAATCTATAATCTTAATCCTCTAGCTACTACAATCCTCCATCCATTCCTAATCTTCCATTTAATCCTAATCCAACATCTAGTTCTAATCCTTAATCTAATCCTAATCATCCATCTAAGCCTAAAAACATGCATATATCTCACTCCATAATTCCTCCAAGGACTCCTAGCAAAGAAACCATCACAAAATCCACATCTTAAATTTGTGGATTCATGCCATCCCACTCGACCATCTAAGGTCATCATTGATGATTTCATTCTCCATCCCACACCTATTGTCTCTCTTGCAACTCCTAACTTCATCCAAACCATTGAAACCATCCAACCCATTAAAACCATCCAAATCCAATCCCCATCTCCTACTCCTATTACTACCCAACATCAATCTCTAAATTTCATGAATCCCCCATCCGTCCATCCACCCCATTCAAGGATTCCATCCAACACTCCACCATCACACCATCCACACAAGTTAAAACATTCCAAGAGCTTGTTCCAAAGCACACCAATACACCCCCTCATCCAAATCAAGATCCTACCATCCCATCTAATAATGCATCTCATGATCCCTTATCATCCCCTCATCCAAATCAAGATCCTACCATCCCATCTCATCTATCTCATGATCCTTTATCACCTCCTACCCAAACCATCCCAACATTGCATCCTTATCCTCTAAGTCCTCTTACCTTCACCCATGGTGGTTCTCTTGCAACATAAGAACAACTCATATCAACTACCCATCCTCCCCAATCTAATAAGGGACTTGCATCTTGCTTCCAAAAACTAAACATCCTACTATAAACCAAATGCTAAAGAACATGAACTATCAAGGCAAAGGATTAAGCCTACATGGGCAAGGTATCTTGGAGCCCACCCATATCAAAGACAATTCACAATGACAAGTCCTTGGTTGCATATGTCAAGGCTCACAATCCAAAACTATTGGTACAACCTTTGTGAAACCTAAGATGACTTGACCTAAAACCACAATAGGTGCTTCCCACCCTTCCAAAAAAACTACCACCAACACCCTCCATCATACCAGCCTAAAACCATTATTGTTATCCCTCCAAATCCATTTTGGGCCCTTATGTCCCACAATCCACCATCACATATCCTCCACCTACTAAATCCATTTTGGTCCCTTATATCCCAAAATCGTATCCTTCATCTCATCATAAACATACCATTCCCATCATCCCTAATTAGGATCAACAAAGGCACACGTCCATAAATATCATCCAACATTTTCCCTCCATACACCCCATCTGTAATACTACCTCTAGAACTCCATTCACATCACATCCACATCATCCATCTTCTCACACCCATACCATTGCTATTGGAAACAATTTTGATTCCAAAGTAAAAATTCATAACGCTAAAAATCCCTATATTATAAGGATCACCATGTACCCTCAAAATGATGTGATAAAACAAAGAAAAATATGATCCAAAAATATAATAAATCCTATAGCCCATAAAATTTTACCAAAACAACCACTAAAACCATATGGATCCCAAAGTAAAAAGGAGCAATGCATCCAAATATGAAATCCAAAATTCCATCCAAAGTTGTTAATCCAAAAGCTAAGAATCCCCAACCTTCATCTCCTAAACCCATTTTGGGCTCATGTTTCCCTCGATTCACTCTCCTCATTCCTCCATCATCCCTGCATCCTCCATCCACTTCTCCTTCCATCATTCCACATCCATCACAATATGTGTCAATCTTGATCCTAACAACATCTCCCCATCACACTCCCTTCCCATCCTCCTATCCATACACTTTCCAAAATCTAATCCCGTATCCCACATCTACCCTTCATCAAACCCATTTAATCCATGCCTTTTCATAATCCACCCATCCTAACAAGGTTGTACCAAAATCCAACGATCACTCCAAATGAATTCATATCACTTTGATGTAGAACTAGATGCACGAGTCCTTCCTTCATCTCCTTATCACAATTCCAATGCCTTCCACATATAATTGTCCACATCCTTATCACCATTCCTCTCCATCCATAATATTCCAAAAAAAAAAATACAAAACAAAAATAAATAAATAGTAAATAGAAAAAATCCGCCTAATAGTGAAACCTAACAAATAGGCACCTTGGGCAATTACACATGATGAAAACCTGGAAAATAGGTTTCATGTGTAAATCCCTTGTAGAGGCCCATTAATATTCAGTAAACTTGGTGTCAACACACAATTTAGAGGGAGTCCTACTGAACAGTCCACAAAACTCTTGAAAGACCTTCACTCAATTTATCAAGCAAGGCTAATGTAAGCTTTTGATGATGTTGGCACTATATGTGCATTCAAAGACTCTTCACTACCTATATCATCCTAGCATAGGTATTTACAAACACTAGAAACCATAAATTGCATAATAATGAAAAGAGGCAATGTTAAAGCTATTGCTATGGGTACTTACAGCTAAAGACTATGACTAGTTCACTGTCAAGAAATGAATTATGTAATTAACCAATACTTGCTAACTTGACTAATTTGACTAACTTCGGAGCACAATACATGGAAACAATTAAAGCATGAATACAGGACAAGATCTTATTCACATTCACCGCATGAAGAATCTGATTAAGATAAAAATAATCATGAAAATAACTATTGTAATAGAAATAAATGTGTAGAAAGAAAAGTGGGGAACAGTTACCTTGAGTGGCCCTTTCTCAAGTGAATGTCTCCATAGGATAAACTCAAGCCTAAATCCTCAAACTAATTCAACATTACAATAACTAAAATGATCTTCATTGCATAACTCAAGATATCACAATCCAAAGAGATTCTTCTCGAATATCTTATTCATAAGATCATGATTGAAAAACAAAACATTGTTTGTACAAAAACAAAAATTAATTGAACATATCTATCTACTATATTTGTTATTCCAACTCACTAACTAACTTAACCATCGAACCATTCATATAGGTGTGAGGGAATCTTATTAGAACAAGGACTCAAAATAGAAATCTAATCATAAATCATCACTCCCTACAAAATAGAGTGTGATAAAGTCTGAGTAATTAAAATACAACTGAAAAGGTAGAAGAATTGGAATATGACTATAATTTAGCTACAATGGTTTAAATTAAAATGTGGACTGTAGAAACACTCACATTAGAGTCCCAATTGTGGTAGAATTCTTCTCCTCTAGTAGTCTTATTAAGTGATGTGACGATTCACAATAATCCCGGAAAATAGATGCCTCCAATTATGCAGTTGTTGTGTTCTTCTAAATTCCCTTGCATTACTATCTGAAACTGCCTTTGGCTATGGGTTGAGCCTCCTATTTGTTGTGAGCTACAGTCTACTAGATTTGTCTCATTGGCTACAAAGAGTCGGTTCTCACAACATATACAATACTAATAACCATAACTTAAACATGGATACTCATTGCCTTTCATACATATCCACATATTAAGCATGCAATAGCTATCATATCATAATCATATTTCCATAGACTTAAAACCAGGTCCAAGTTTGCATAATGATCATAAAAGATAGTAAAGTTTCAAGGATATATAGAAAATAAGTATCTAGAGATTTCTAAAAGCATGTATTGAAATAGCCGAAAACTAACTAATAGTAGGCCTCATCATCCCTCATCCATTTTCCCTCCATACTTTGGGGCAAGTTATTCTAGCTACCCATCCATCATCTCCTCCATCTCACCTACCTATCTTACCCATCATAGCTTATCCATTCCAATTCCTCCATCCTCCTTATGATCTTGATAAAGATAGGGGAAAACATCCATACATTCTTTGGACAACACTTGGAATCGATTCCCCAATTAGACCTTTTATCCCTCCATACTCCTATCCTTCTATCCTTCCTCCTCTCCAATCCATCCATCTTACCCACCCATATCTTTAATCCTTCCACACACTTTGATACCCCTTATCCTACCATCATCCTATCACATGTAGTATAATGCCTCATCGCACATGCAATATCTAGAGTGGGACATCTTATTCCTTTGCAACATATTCCTTGGATATTTCATTCGAACCCTCCATCCATTTGATAAATCCTCTCATCTCCTATTCATAATCACTATCTTCTCATAATTATATCATCTCCACACCCTTATCTTCCTATCCTCCATCCATTAATCACCTACCCAAACCCTTCACCCCATCATCCCATAGTCATTCCATCTTCAAAATCCTTATCTCCTTGTCCTCTATCCATTAATCCCTCATACCCCCTCATTCCCTCATCCCATAATCCTTTCATCTTCCAATATTTATCTCCCTATTATCCATTTATTAATCCATCCTATCACGCCATCCCCTAATCCCATAATCCTTCCATCTCACAATCTTTATCTTCCCACATTCCATCCCACATCTATTCTTCCATTTCCCAATCCTTGTTTTCTTATCCTCCATCCCACATATATCCTTTCATATCCCAATCCTTATCTCCCTATCATCCATCCATTAATCACCTACCAAAACCTTCCATCCGCTCATCAAATAACCATTTCTTCTCCCAATCCTTATCTTCATATCCCATTTCCATATCCTAATATTTATATCCCTATCCTCCATCCATCAATCCCTCCTATCACTTCATCCTCTCATATATCATCATCCCTTATCACTAGTTTCTATCTATAGGATACACCCCCTATGCAATCCAATGACATCAATCCCATTAGTTTGTCACTCCCATGTAATCTAAATGCTCCTAGCAATCAAAAATTACAATTAAATCCTAATCCATGCAATCTAGTGAAAATTATCCAATCATATCCTTGGTCGTGTTCCTAGCTTTGTTGTAAGCCTTGATCTAAAAAATAATCATCATCATCGGGATGTATCCTTCTCAATCCTTTTTTTTTTGTGATATATCGTTCCCACATTAACAACACTCCATCCAACATCAATCAATCAATCTTCACTTTTTAGCTTGACTATGACAACATCATGTTTGATTTTGTATCATTTTTGTGCATGATTTCTTGCTTTCTTGTATGCATTGTCATTTGTCTTGCATCTATACAGGTCCTTGTAACCTACCTGTCATAGTGGTATCATGGTATTCCTAGCTTTTTTGTAAGCCTTGATCCAAAAAAATCATCATCATTAGGATGTATCCTTCCTAATCCTTATTTTGTTTCAAGTGATATATCGTTCCCACATCAACAACACTTTGTACACCATCAATCAGTCTTATATTTTTAGCTTGACTAGGGCAACATCATGTTTTTTTGTATTGCTTTTGTGCATGATTTCTTGCTTGCTTTTATGCATTATCAGTTGTATTGCATCTATATAGGTCCTTATAACCTGTCTGTCATAGTGGTATCATGGTCTTCCATATCATGTGCTATACGAAATATGGTTGCTTGTTACTTATCTTTTTATATGCATGTGACACATTGTAACCTTGGTTCCTTATACCTTGGCAAATGACGTCTAATGCTATATTAAATAAATATTTATCAGTCCAATGCAACATAATGATGCATTTCATCCATCCCTCTTCCTCCTATTATCTATTCATCCTCTCATTCCCCCTTCTATCTATCATCTTTCATCCTCTTCCTCGTCATCTTACATTCTCTTCCCTTATCTACATTGCATCATCTCATCCATTTTGAAAGCACATCCATGTTCTCCTAACCCACATGTCCTCTTGAGGGGGCATCCTCATCCTCATCCTCACTCATATCATCTTTTCTCATGGTCACTCATTTTAATGAGTAGGGCATCCTTCCTAATCTAATAATCTTCTTTGAAGAACTATGTTTTAATATTCTTTGAAACAATGTTACTTTGTAGCATCATCTCAAATAAGGGAAAATTGTAGACACCTAAAATTGAAATGTCATCTTTACTTGACTATATCTTTTATAATTGATTGAATACAACTCTAATTTTTCAATTGATTACCCCATTTCATCCCCTTATTACTTAAATAATTATTATTATTTAATTAATAAAATCACTATTCACCCACACCACACCCTATTTCTAGCCTAAAACATTTAATCATATTCCTCCCATAGTCTACCCTAAGTAAATAAATCCAATTATTTACTTATCTAAATACCCATCCCAATCCCAAAAGGTTAAATAAATATATTATTTATTTAATTTACCTATTTCCTCCACTTTTACTAAGTGGGCTAATCCACTTAAACCCCTAATCATCCACTTGTACATCCTTAATCCTAGTCAACCCCGCATCAAATCCTCCACATCCTCTAATGTGTATAAAGGCATAAAATTATATACACAAGGCATGGCATTTTGTACATGTGACATGGGCTTGGTACCATGTCACATGGGTCAAGTTACTTTCCCATCCCTCTTGGGTACTCCAAAGTACTCTTTCCATCTCATCCCTCCAACCTTCCCAAGGAGAATCTCCACCCTTTATTCTCCCCTTAATCCCTCTCCCTCCATCTCATCCAACCATATGAAGACACTTGTCCTCCTCTCCTTTGCTCATGACTCTCAACCAAAATGAGCCATCAATATCATCTATTGACCCTATCCATCCATTCCATAGGCCAAAAAATTGGCCTTAAACTAAGCCATTTTCAAGGAATACATTCATCTCACATGCAATCTTATGCTACTAGCATGAACACTCACATCCAACCATGCATGAGCAAAACCACATCATCATGGTGTAAGAAGGGATCGTTTTGGTAATATCTTTAATGTTTTTATCATGTGTTACTAACCCTTATGCTTAATCCAACTATTGTTTTTTATTTTGAGTAGAGTAGGTTAATATTGCTTTGATTTTCTCTATTTAAGATCAAAATTCATGCACACATATTCTATATTAATTGATGCATCAAGATTATTTTTATTAACATCAAGAAAGATATTTATACTATGACCTACTTCCTAAACTATAGCATCATGGGAAACATGCATTGATGTTGTTGAAAATTTGTTACATAAATTCATTAATATAATTTGAATTATATTAATAAAATGGTTTATCATTGAGGAAATCATTATTGAACAAGAATCTTTTATCTTTATTTCCTTTCTTAGAATCGAAAATCATATGGCAATTCTCTTTTAATTTCTATAGGAAAGGAGATGTCTTATTCTATAACTTTTCTTATAATAAATTCAACCTACAAAAATTTTAGATTTGTGAAAATTTTGGAGCTTCTAGAGTCATAGCATTCTGGAGCTTCGGGAGACGTGATATTCTAGAGCTTCTAGAGCATCCTTCTTTCTTGATCATTGGCTATTATCCTATTTTTCTCAAAAGCATGGCTTCCTACATAATCATCAACATTTAAAAACCTTCATTAACACAAGGAATAAGAAGAATTCATACATTAATATCAATCAAGATTTCAAATAATTGATCATATTGATTTCAGTATAATGTATGTTATGGATGATAAATAAAGGGTAATTTTGTCTTGATAAAGAGGTGAAAGTTTTATGCCTCATCAAATCTAAAATCTTGTAAAGAGTTTGCAGTCATAAAGGGTTAATGGGAAACACACCTAAATTGAGATGATCCATGATTGCTAAAGGACAATGAAAAAGAAGGGTTTAAAGGTTTGAATTTCTAAAGGACAAATTGGTTTGATGGTGGATTTGATTAAAATCAAATAGAAATTATAAAACATTAAGGTCGGAAATAACAAAACATTAAGGTAAAGGCATGAATAATGGTAATGGGAAGATGGGGATATGGAAAAATGGATCAACATGGTGATGGAAAGAGATGTTAAAGGATTGGAATGATGCAGGGAAGGGGTAGGAATAGGTCTTTATAAAAATTCATAAAAATAACTTAATTTTAAACAAAAAACATAAATGGAATTTGCTAACCTAAATGAAATCTTTTGAAATCAACCATCTAGTCTCAAAGATCATAATGCAATATTGTCCAATGGCCAAAAAAAAATCTTTGAGACTTTAGGTATGAATCTAGCTCATTCCTAGGATTTTTATAGTGTTGGGGTTTCATCCATGAGTAGAAATAACCAAAAACATGTGACCAACTAATATTTTTTCTCTCTATGCTAAAATGAGGCAAATGTGGTTAATTTTAAAGAGATTTCTTCAGAATTTTTAACATAAGAACTTAGTCTATGGAAAGACCTAAAAATTAATTATCTTGGATTCAAAGATTGTGGTGAGAGGATTCAAATTCAAGGCCACCCAATTAAGTGGCAATTTTTACGCATTGTCCACAAATAAAATTTTAGCTCAATTTCTTAAGGGACCTCAAGCTTGAAGGGGGACATATAGTGGTAGGTGACCTCATTAATTTTTTCTTCACTAAGACATGTATTTGGGTGGGAAAATGTGGGGTTTAAACATAGAATGGGTTTAGGAATAACATTTAAAGGCTTGAAAAATGGTATAGGGGATAAATCAATGGTCAAGTAAATGTGAGGTTATAACATGAGATAGGGATATAAATTAAATGAGAAGGAACACATGGGAACTATAAACAAGACCATAGGATCAACATAGGAAAGGGGATACAAATGGATAGGGGTGAAAGACTGGGCAAAAGGGATTAAAATGACATAAAATGTGCATGGGCTAGGAGCTAAAATAGACACAAAAAATTATTAAGTTGTTAGGTATGAAAATTTTGTTATTATATTTTATCCCTAGTTTAGTAGGATTATGTCAGGATATAAGAGGAATTTTGAGAAAGGAAGAATATAGTAACATAAATATTTAAATTTAAAGGATAATAAATACCAAGGAGAGATACTAGTCTTCATTTATACTTTCATTCTTGCTTTGTCTCTCGTACCTATTTTTTCAAAGCACTGAAAGAGGGTAGTAATTGCATGTTGACAAAGAAAACTAGGCTACACAAAAAAACACAATAAATTTCATCATGATCAATTTTTAACATGTATACAATGAATAGTTATTCCTATTCCTAATCGAATGGAAAAATTGCATACCATTATCATCACTATTCATGTTCTCATTTTGTAGGTTCATAGCCTAGCAATGTGTTCTAATTTGACAAGCCACTAGTTGTGCCTGTTGTCAAATAAGGTTTGCACCCTTGCTAAGCTATTAACTGTAGCAACCTATTAACACATTGGAACATTTCAAGGTTGTGGGTGACCAGGGAATGAAGTGGACCTCTAGATTACGGGCTGGTTCCCTTTGAATTTTTTGGTAAAAACTAAAATATGATAAGGAAGAGTAGAAAGATATGCTTGGAATGAAATTTTTATCTCTAACAGGTGGTACACCAAAGGTAAGAATTTTGACCCAAAAACTGTTGAAACTCACAAAAAACTCAATAGAACTAAATATTCTCACAACACGGAAATATATATCTGCAAAAATGATTCTACGTAAGGTTTTGACTTTTTTAATGCTTAAACACAAGGAAAACAATGATGTTTTCACAGATATAGAAGCATAAAAAGAGATCACTAACATAGAATGCACTATGACATAAAACATTTTTCATTCAGCATGGAAGGAATCTGATAAAATGGAGGATTACACAGAATTTTATCTTGCATTTCACAAACAATACTAAACAACAAAGAAAAAATGTGAAGGAAAATGACTTCTATTGAGACAAAATGAGGATTTGTATTGCATTTGCCAAAATATTTTGAGTTATAAAATTGAGAAGCATCTGCCTCAGCAATCTCCAAACTAAGAACTAACCCCTCCACTGAAAGAAAAGAAAGACTTATAGAAATTGTCTCCAAAATTCAAAATTGGATTTTGGCTCCAAAATCACATGTGTTGTCAAATCTCTCCTCCAAACAAGGCATGCAATGCCAACCAACTTCAACAAGAGTTGTCAAAGTTTCACCAACTTGGTGAGCCGTATGCAAAATAAAATCCCCCCAAATCAGGATCAAAACTGAAAGTAATAAGCTGCCATGTGCCTCAAATCACTCCTTGACTCAAGTCAAGTCAAAAGGAGTTCATAAACTGAAGTGAACCCCTGATTTCGTGCTCCAAACTAGCTATCTTTGCTCCACATGTTGGCAAGACTTTCTCAGTCATCTCCAAGTTTATGCAAGTCTTCAAGCTCCATTTGAACCCTTTTTGACTAAGTCATATCATAGCACTTTACTTTTGCATTTCAAAAATATCCTTTATTTGAAGTGATTTATAACTCATCACTTCAATAAAGATTATTACAATTTTGCAATTAAATGCAATAATAAACGTACATTGGAAATTCGCATAAGGCTTTTAATTTATTAACTAATCATAACATTTATTTCAAAAATGATTTATCAATATCATTTAGAAATAAACATTTTACAAATTGAGCTCCCTTTATGCAAAATTTTAGAAACCTTTATAAAAAACCAAAATGGGAAAAGAAAAACTAAGTTCAAAATTTATGAAATATTTAAAAATAAAAGTCATAAATTGTTGAAGAATGACGCAACCCACCATTTTAAAAAAATAAGGTTATGGTTTTAAGGCAAAAATGCCCTCATTTCACTAAGCCTTCCTTTAGGGTTGTTAGGAAAAACCTAAAAAGAAGAAAGAACTCATTCTTATCTTGTCTTTCATTTTTCTTGTTGCTGGGAAGTGCCGCCATGTGATGAGAAACCCTCAGCCACTACTCTGCCATTTCTGAAGATCTTCTGAAGTTCTTATGCTGAAACTTTGAGGTAAATGTTGATTTTTATTTCAGATCTAGAATTCTTGCTTCATTTCTCTAAAGTTTCCTCAGTTTGAAGGGCGCGACCTCACATTTCTCTGATGCTTTTTATTTTAATTTTTGGTGTTTCCTATTGGCCACCATGTACATCCTTTGACCGAGCTTTTCAGAGAAATAAAATAAAATAAAAATGAGGAAACCCGTAGATTTTGTTAAGTCTCTTTCCATAAAGAAATCTGGGTGAGTTAAGATTGGAAATCTCCTTCACTCTAATCTTTGCAGAAACTTCACATTGTCTTTACCCTCAATACTTGCATCTGATGGGCCATGGCCATACTCATTTCGTTCTCTATATTTTTCCAGAACTTGAAACATTTCTATGGTTGTGGCTATGACCGTATTTTCTTCCTGTTATTTTGTCTTATTTTCAACTCTCGGCCATGGACACCATTGGAGACTGGTATACCCATGTTTTCCTCCTTCTTTTAGAGATTTCTCAGCCAATGTTCCACAAGAAAACACTGTTGTGTAAGAAAGAAAATGATCTCCAAAGATTTAATGCTATTGCACAGTGCGAGTAGAATTCAGAACTCCATCTATTTTTCATTCCTTTATGAACACTATCTTTTCTCTAAGTTCTAAAACCAAGGGTTTCATGGCCATTCCTCACAGGCTGTGGCTTTTACTTTTCAGATTTTACTCCCTCAATGGTCGTGAGCTTTTCTGTATTTTCTTCTAGGCTTTTCTATTTGGCCGCCATCAGAAATATGTGTATTTCTATAAAAAACTATAAGAAACCCTCTGTGAACCATGGTCACGGCTGGTCGGTATTCCATCTCTCTGCAAAGTAGAAGATATATTTGAGTCTAAAAATGAAAAGAGTAATGAACATTGACTGTGAATAACCTCCCATCATTTGGGTGTGGCCTGAAAACTCTTGCTATTTCCTTTACATTCCAATCATGCTGAAACCACAAGCTCTCCATTTGTAATTATGTAATACCTCTTAACAGTTGCATCAGGTGATTAAATAATGACTGGTAAAAGTTTGAATTCAAACAATGTATGATAACATTTTGATTATGTAACCGATTCACACTCCTTACTTGATTAAGATCTGTTGTCACTCAAAACAAATAATTTGCTTTCTTGTATCAAGAAAACTGATTTTACCTTTGATGTCATACTCTAATGATGCAATCATTTCTTAAATATGAGATCATTATCAGAAACTTATAAAACACCAATATTGATCTTGGGATGATTTACTGCACAACTTTTAAATGAGTTGGGCTCCACCCTTGTGGGAGCCACATTTAACCCCACTCATTTTGAAAATCAATTAACAACAACATTGCATTTCTTGTTCCTACACATGACACAAACAAGTTAGTAAAAAAAATGGATTAAATGATTCCTTTCAATGGTTGAATCTGACAGTTTTCCATTATCTCTTATTGTTTGACTAAGTTGATCTGGTTTGACAACAAGTACAAATTATATTTCATTTGATCTTAGCATGTTTTTTTGAACTTCATGACCCAAGCTCTAACATGATTTTCTACCAACTGCAGGTTTTGATTTTGAGGAGCAGAGGAGCGAAAGATTGAAAGTGTTGAAGACTAAGTTGAAGAATGACAAGTCTACCCTACATCGGCCCTTAAGGCAATGACGGCATGATTTTCTTTTACATGTTCCACTTTACTTGTTCATCAGTTATATAGTTTGTACTTCTTGTTGAGTTGAACCAACTTAGTCTACCCACGGCTTGTGTGGGTTCACAGAATCATTTTTTCTTAATAAATCAATTGTTTGTGATATGTCATGGCTTATGATCAACAATATGAGTTCTTTTTCCAATTACATAATGAAACAAAGAAATTGAAATTGTTTTGAAACACATCATGTTTTGTAATCAAATGATTGATTTATTGCATTCTTGTTCTTATGTCTACAATGCCTTATTCAAAACAATTGCTACAAATGAATGGTTGAGCCTGAACACTATTTTCTTGAATGAAATTTTGTTGTTTTTTTCTTTGTTGAACTGTTCAACCAGTTCAGTCTAAACTGTTGAATGATTTTGCAAATCATTCCTACTCCAACCTATTATGTTCAATATGATAGCTTTCCTGAGACATAATAGGCCCCATTATATCAGCTTGTGAAAATTCTTGGGCTGTTGGAAGGCAGGAAGGTTTTTCAAGAGGCTGCTCTTGAGGGATTGCAAGCTGAACCTACTCATGAATGGGCTCATTTTGGATGAAGCACATGGTGTTAAACAAAGAAAAATCTTTATCATAGAATAGATTTGGAAAGGTACCATGTGGTTGAACTTCTTGCTGAATAACAGATTCTTCCAATGAAGGAGGAGAAATTGATTGTGCTTCTAACTTTGCGAGCTTTTGCTCATACCTTTCCTTTTGTGCAATTAACTCCTTTGCAAAGAGACTCGCAAGCTGCCCTCCTTGTGCCTTTAATTCCTACCTATGCAATTGGGCTTGTAGATCCAACTTTTCTTGCTCATGGAGATAGACTTGATAAGCCCACTCATCCTATTGTTGATCCATCCATGCAGCATGATCCTCAAACAGGCACTTTGTCTCAGTAAGCTATAAATCATGTTGATTTGAAGTGAAATGACCTTCTTGGGACTGGGTGGGTGGGTGGTAAGCATGATGTGCATGTTGGTTACTTGTTGTGGCAGGGTTTGGATAAAAACCAACATCCTGGTAGCTTAAATAAGGTTGATAAGGTGCAGGGGCAGCGTTCTCATGATATGAAGGGTGAAAGCTTGACATTTATACTCATTCAAATTGTTGGAAATTAGAATTAACAGATTTATTTAGAACATACCAACACTTAGACTGTTGAAATCAGTAGATTTGAGCTCAGACTCGCCAGGTGTGTGTAGATTGTGCCTCCAAAGGCCGTGAAATACTACTGCTCACACCATAACAACAACAAAATGAAGTTCCTTTTGAACAAATAAACTAGTTCAAGGTCCCACCGAGCGTGCCAAAAACTGTTGTCAAATAAGGTTTGCACCCTTGCTAAGCTATTAACTATAGCAACCTATTGACACATTGGAACACTTCGAGGTTGTGGGTGAATAGAAAATTCAAAGGGAACTAGCCCATAATCTGGAGGTGCACTTCATTCCCTGGTCACCCACAACCTCGAAGTGTTCCAATGTGTCAATAGGTTGCTACAATTAATAGCTTAGCAAGGGTGCAAACCTTATTTGACAACAGTGCCCTTGCAACAATGGATTTTCTACCACTTGGTTCTGATGACCTCTGTACTATGGTTTCACAATGTCTTCACGTGGATTCTTCTATTCTTAGCATCTCTATCAATGCCTCCTCTCCTATGCTTGGTTCCAAGAGCAATTACATGAAAGTTGCCTGATTTGATGGATGTTCTCAACATCGGTCAAAACCTACTCATCCTTCCCAGTAAGGTAAACCCTTTTCCATGTCCCCAATTGTTATATGTGGCTTGGGGATGTTACATAATGAAGAAAAATTTGAATATCAAGATCTCATCTTTAGATTTGATGGCCTTTGGCCTTCCCTTCTAAAACTAAAACAATAGGCTTTGGATTATTTAAGGCCCCTTATTCAGGGTAGGATTGAACTCTATCTCTATGCTAGAGGTTTATTTTGACATCCTTCCAATCAATTGATTACATGACATGGGTGTTAGAAGGTGGGGTTTGGTTGTGGGGAAAATACTCAACTCTCTCAAGCCATGGTTTCCTTCCTTCAAACCTCTTACAAAATCCTTAAGTATTTTTTCTATCTAGGTAAGACTTCCCAATATCCCTCTCTAGTTTTGGAAAAATTCTTATTTTGAATCTATTTGTAATGGTCTTGGTCATTTTTTTATAGGAGGATTCTACATCGATAAACTATGCCCATACTACTTTTGTGAGCATTCTTGTGGACATTAACACCTCTAAGGATCTACTTGAGGATATTTTCCTACCTTTTGGGGATAGTCCATGGGCTTAGACACTCGACTACGAGGGTCTCCCCTTTCGCTACAAGAGATGCTTTGTTGCTAGACACCTGGCTTCAAATCACCCTATCTTTCACCATACAGGAGGTGGGTCCAAACTTGGTGGAAAAATTCCCACCATGAGCATATAACTATTGGTGATGAACTATTGATTAAGAGGATGAGATGTTGGAGGTGGACTTGGCCATGCAGTAAACTAAGACTTTAGCGACTCTTAAAAGGTTGTCTTCTCAGGGCCTTATTTCAGTTGACCCACCTATGGAGCCTTCGATGTCGAGAGTGGATTACACATATCAAACTTTATTAAATGATTCAATAAATCACATAACTCCTATTTATTCACACTTAGGGATAATGGAGGGTAACCCTCCCCCTCTCCTTGTTTTGAGCCTTTGGAGGAGGATTTTTCATGGAATATTATTCATAGAAGGAAGAGAAGTCTTCTTAAAAATGATTGTACCTCCCAAACCTAGGTTAAGGGTGCTCAAAGCATTAGGAAGGGACTAGGGATGGTGTAGTTTTCCATCCTTATCTATTGTCTTGGAATCTTGGTTGCAATTGTTGTTTTTGATGTGTGAAAACTAGGTTGTTTTTTAGTGGTAGCTTGACTTTTTTGATACTTTTTTTTGTTGTTTTTATCCTTTGGGTTGAATTTCTTGTGTTGTAAAGGCTTTCAAGGCCCCTTCAAAACTATTTTTACCCATATAATTAAAAACGTAATTCTAAGCATAAATAGAAACATTTGATAATTGTGTCGAGTTAAGCTTCATCTTTATCCTTTATCTTCAGTAGGAGAGATCTATGGAGATTTTCTCCATAATAAATTTTAAGGATTGGAAGCATGATATTGACCTATTTACAAAATTTTATACAAATACATTGGAAATTGATCAATTGTAGACTAGGATTAGGGCAATGACATCAAGGATTATCAAGGATCCACCTATAAAAGAGGGTTAGGTTGGGGAAATGCAATAAAATAACTTGCACAATAGAGAATATGATATGAGATATGTTGAAATTACTTAATAACTAAGAATAACAAGCCACTTTAAGGGGGCAAACTCCAAATATCTCCAATGAGAACACAATTCAAAACATGATGATGAAATAAGACTCACTACCTCCTATATATACCTATTTATGCCTGGAATATCACTTAGGCCGACTTAGATAGCCCTATATAAGCTTAAGGCCAACCTAAATAACTAAATAACTATATAATAATGATAATATGACTTAATTAAGAGTTAAGATAGCCACAAGACAACTATTCATAACTCAATATACACCAATATTAAGGGTTTAGCATGCCCCCCCTCTTTAAAGAAGCATTGTCTTCAATGCTAATCAAGTGTGTATTCGTCTAAATGAACTCCTCGTCCTCCCATGTGGCATCTTCAACTAGTAAATTCTTCCATTGGATGACATACTCAATGAGATTTCTATTCCTCAGCTTCTTCATGTGTTTGATGAATGCACTTTGGTTCCAAAATGATTCTTCCTTCTTCATCGAGCTCTAGTAGTACTATTTGAGTTGGAATATTATGCCCAATTATCTTCTTCAAATAAGAAACATGAAAAACTAGATGTATCTTTGTTTTTGGTGGAAACTCTAGCTTGTAATATCACTACCAATCTTTTGCGTGATTTGGTATGGGCCATAATACTTTGGAGACAAATTATTATTTTGTGTTGCTTCAGTGAGATTTTCTTATAAGGTTGCAATCTCAAGAAGACCCAATCCCCAACTTCAAAACTTCTTTCACTACAATGTCGGTCCACCTGTCGCTTCATTCGATTTTGTGCCATGGCTAAATTCTCCTTGAGTCCTGAAAGTGCTTGTTGAGAATAAAGCAAGTGGTCCTCTATTGCTTGAACTCTTGGTGACACCTTCAATTATGATGTGATGGAATGAGGATGATATCCATAGAGTGCCAAAAATGGAGACATTTTTCATGAGCTATGAAAAGAAGTGTTATACCACCATTCTGCTAGTGGTAGCCAATCTACCCATTTAGACTATTTCTCAGAAGTGAAACAACGTAGATATTCTTCCAAACACTTATTAACAACCTCAATTTTCCCATTTGATTGAGGGTGGTATGAAGAGCTATGATCCAATTGAGTACCCAAACATGAGAATGAATCTTTCCAAAAGTGACTAGTGAAGATAGGATCGTGGTCATTGACAATAACCTTAGGTGTACCATGTATCTTTTGTATACTCTCCAAAAATGCTTTTGTCACTGCACTTGTTGTAAAATTATGTGATAATGCAAGGAAAGGTGCATATTTAGTGAGGTGATCAACTACTACCATGATGACATTATGACCTTTAGATTTGGGAAGCCTTGTGATGAAGTCCATGGATACCTCTTCCCAACATTGGCTAGGAATAGATAAGGGATGCAAGAGACCTGGTTTCTTAATTGTATCCCCTTTATTCCTTTGACAAACCAAACATTTAACCATAATTTTTTGAACATCACCTTTTAGCCCTTCCCAAAAACATGTTGCTCGACTTGATCATATGTCTTCAAAAATCTTGAATGACCACTAACTAGAGACTCGTGTAGTTATGTGAGAATCTTGTGTTCAAGAGTGTAATTATTATAGAGATACAAAAACTCTTTATACCAAAAGAGTATCTCCCTTCCAACAAAACTTATCTGAACTACTAGGATCACTCTTTAATTGTTGGATGAGATTACTTGTCACAACATCATTTTTCCACTTTGCTTTGGCTTCTTCCACCCAATTTTCTTGTAATATTGAAAGAGCACACAATAAGGCTTCATCTTTCTCATTCTTCCTAGAAAGTGCATCTACCACAATATTTCACTTTCCCGTCTTATATGCAATCTCAAAATCATACACCAACATCTTAGTGACCCATATTTGATGCTCTTTAGAAGATAATATTTGTTCCAAAAAATATTTTAGGCTATCATAATTTGTCTTAACCTTGAAGTGTCTACCATTAGATAAGTCCTCTATTGTTTAATTGCATGAAGAATCACTATCATTTCCTTCTCATAAATAGGTTTTAGTTGATTCTTCCCCTTTAATTGAAAACTCTCAAAAGCAATTGGTCGACCCTCCTACATGAGTATTGTTGGACTATACCATTTCTTGAAGCATCACATTCCACAATTAAGTCCTTGGTTATGTCTGGAGTGGCAAGCATTGGAGTTGTACACATAACCTCCTTCAATTTCTCAAATGCTACGGTAGCAAACTTATTCCAATGAAAAGAATCCTTCTTCAATAAATTTGTGAGAGGAGCTAATATAGGGCCATAATTCTTCACAAATCTTCTATAGTATCCCATCAATCCCAAAAACCCCTCAATTTCTTAATGGTTTTTGGAATACGCCATTCCATTATAGCCTTAATTTTGTTAGGGTCCACCTTTACTCCTTCATTTGAAACCATGTGTCCCAAATACTCCACCTCATTAAGACCAAAAGCACACTTGAATGGCTTAGCATAGAGTTGATGATCTTCAAGTATTTGTAATGCTTTATCTACATGTTGCAAGTGTTCTTCCCATGTCTTTCTATAAATCAATATATCATCAAAGAACACTAATACAAACTTCCTCAATAATTTCTTAAAAATGAAATTCATCAAACTTTGAAATGTAGATGGTGCATTGATCAAGCCAAATGGCATCACCAAAAATTCATAATTACCCTTACGAGTTTGAAATTTTGTCTTACACATATCTTCTTCCTTAATTCGAATTTGGTGATAACCAGATCTAAGATCTAACTTGGTAAAATACATAGCTCCATTCAATTCATCAATGATTGGAATAAGAAACTTATCTTTAATGGTGTACCTTTTGAGCACTCTATAGTCCAAACACATGCACCAAGTTTCATCCATTTTACGTACCATCACCACAGGTGAGGAGTAAGCACTTTGGCTATGCCTGATAATTCATGCCTCTAGCATCTTCTCAACAATTTTTTCTATCTCACTTTTTTTTATATGCGGGTACCTATAAGGCCTAATGTTGGGTGGCTAGCTCCCTAGAACTAGTTGCATGGCATGATCATGATCCCTCTTAGGAGGAAGTCCTTTAGGAATATCTCCAAAAACCATTGAGTGACAGTCAATTATTTCTTGTCAATCTAGATGGGTGGGAGCCTTAGACTGAGAGACTTCAAATGAACATAATTGGGCCACAAATCCATCAACTCCTTTCTTAAGCAACTTTTGCATTTGATGAGAGCTTACCGTTTGTGGAGACCTTTCCTTCAATCCTCTTAGCTCTATTGTATTTCCTTTTGATTGAAACCTCATGAATAGTTCTTGGAAGTTCATCTCAATTGTTCCCAAAGTAGTAAGCCATTGTACTCCCAAAACAATATTTGTTACCCCCATGGATATCACATACATTGGGCTATCAAGGTGATAATCTCCCATGGATAATTTATGCTATGACACTTCCCAGAACAACTAATTATACCACCATTTTCAATCAAAACCTGAAACTCTAGAACTGGATATATAAAATAAGTTAGATGAGTAGCTAATTTTTTGTTGATGAAATTATGAGTACTACTTGAGTCGATCAACACTGATTCTTTCTGCTTCTTTAAGAAACCCATTACTTTAAGAGTTTGTGGAGCACTAAAACATGAGAGTGCATGACAAGAAATAATTGGTTGAGAATCATGTGATTCCTCATTTGACTCCCTTTCATCTTGTGATACGGGTTCCTCCTCTTCTTCCTCATTTGGACCTTCAATATAGAACAATTTCTTGTCACTACATTTATGTCCTCAATTATATTTACTATCACAATTGAAACATAACCCTTTTTCTCTTTTCTCCTCAATTTGTTGTGGATTCAACCTAGTAGGTTGAGGAAGAGAATGTGTTGAATATCCTTTCTCTCTTTTCACATTAGCCCCTTACTTTTTAGGAATCAAATACTTCTCCTCTACCCTACGTGCTAAGATAAAAGACTCATTTATAGAGCTAGGACTAAATATACGCACCTCATGTTGAATGTGATCCTTGAGACCACCCAAGAATAAATCATTCAAGTTCTCCTCTATAATTGTATCCACTCTTAAGGATAGATTTTGGAATCGATAAATATAATCCTTAACTAATTCTATTTGTTGAAGTTTAGTAAGTTGGTTGAAGAAGGTTTTTGTCACACTATTTCTATATTGTGCTTGGAGTTCCTCCATAAAAATTTACCATGAGACAGTGAGACCCATTTTCCTTTGATGAGTACAAAGCTAATGATACCAAATGAATTGATCTGGTTCTAGATATAGGGAAGCCATCATGACCTTTTGTCCATTTGGGACTTGATGTACTTAAAAAAACTTCTCCATTTGGTTTATCCATGTTAGAGGATCCTTTCCATTGAACTTGTGAATATCCATCTTTGCAAACAAATTCCTAGATCCTGTAGGAGTATTAAAATTTGGGTCAATATTAGCTGACCTGGAAGTTTCACCTTGGTTTCTTGAGAACTCCTTTCTTAGTTTGTTCATATAGGTGCTTAATATGCTTCATATGTCCAGTATATCTCCTCTTAGGTCACACATATTCATCTTCATTGAGGAAATGTCTTCCTTGACCTTACTAATTTCCTCATTGGGATTAATATCCTTTATTGTTACCTCATCCTTATTAGGGGTTTTCTCCGGTGTGACAACATTCTTTTTGCCCCTTGTTGTGAGCCTCATCATGATGGAAAGCAATAATTTTTAAATAAATCACATAAATTATCTAAAATTTTAACTATAACTTACTAGGGCCAAGATACCACTTACCCAAAAAAAACTTGAAGAGATTAGCAGATTAGCAGCCTTGAGAGCGAATTTGTTGGTAACCCTAATTTTTCAATAACTCACTTATTTCTGCTTCAATTTTTCTAAATTTTGGTTTGTAGTTTCCTCTATTATGTCTTCAAAAACTCAATAAAAATCAGGCTCCAATTTAGCAATATATGAGAGATACTTCCAAATAAATTGTGTAGAAACCCTAATTTTGCAAGAATTTGCTCAAATATTCTTCAATTCCTCTAAAATCTTGAATGTAGCTTCTTTAATATGGTCTTCAAAAACCCTTTAAAAATCATTAAAAAAATCACCAAAATATGAAAGATGATCTCCCCAAAATCACCTCCAATATTGAGAAGAAGCCTTGCCTCTATGGTGCCAAGATCAAGCTCTGATACCACTTGTAATGAAATAACTTGCACAATAAAGAATATGATATAAGATATGCTGAAAATAATTGATAATAACTAAGAATAACAAGCCACTTAAAGGGGGAAACCTCCAAATATCTCTAATGAGAACACAATTCATAATATGATGATGAAATAAGACTCACTACCTCCTATATATACCTATTTATGCCTAGGATATCACCCAGGCCAATTTAGATAGCCCTATATAAGCCTAAGTCTGACCTAAATAACTAAATAAAAATATAATAATGATAACATGCCTTAATTAAGAGTTAAGATAGCCACAAGATTACTATTCATAACCCGATATACACCAATATTAAGGGTGTAGCAAACAACAATAAGGTACTAAATTATGAAAACTAGAAATGGTTTGGTGATTTGGCATCCTATCTATTTTGTGGATAAAGATGGTAGTTTACCTAATGGGAACAAGAAATTAGAAATTGGTTTGGAAACTTGGCAAGCCACCTCATGGGTACTAGAATTTGGAAACTAGTTTGACAACTTGGTTGAAGCCACCCCATAGTTAAGGACGGTAGCTAACCCAATAGAAACTAGAAACTAATCATGGATTGTTTGGTGAGATAAGTAGACCTAGATAATTTATGTGGTCTATAAAATTTGGTCATCATTATAATCAAAAGTAATTATCAAATAGATACTAGTCATTGTTGTGGTCTAAAGTTAATGGTCAAATGAATTAAGAAGAGTTAGTGATTGATATAAGATACATTCTACCCTTAAGTTGATTGGAAATAGATAGATGATAGCTAATATAAGGTAAAATATGATTAAGACAAAGTTGTCAAAGTAAAAGATAATTGATAATAGTTTTGTTCAAGGTCATGTTCTCAAGTGGGATCATAACGGAAGCTAGTGTCACATGCTCCTAAATGATGATATGACAAAAAAATAGGCAATGGTAACATCATGGTTATTGTTGCCAATTTTTAGCATCTTGCTGAAAATTAGCATTCATATGAGCAATTACTTGCTGGGGTATTTAAATTATTACAAGTTATTCAACCAGTTTTATGTTCTCATAATGAAATTATGTTGAGGAATGATTTGCAAAATCATTCAACAGTTTGGACCAAATTGGTTGAACAATTCAGCAAAGCACAGTTCAAACAGAATTTCATTAGGGAAAGCAACTTTCAAGCTGAATTTCAGTTGCAGCAATTATTGTTATATGAAGAATCGCAGTTTTAAGGAGTCGGAATACAAGAGATCAATTATCTAATTACAGATTATGTTTCAAACATTTGTAGTTTTATTGTTGCATTGTGCAAATAGAACGAATTCATTAGATAATGGAAGCCATGGCATATCATAAAAATCATTTTTATTGAGAAAATGTCCTGTAATCCCACACAAGTCGTGGGAGTAGCTTGATTTGTTTCAAATGTTGAAGGCAAGAAGAAAATGCATTACATAACTGAAAATAACGCAAGAGTAAGGGGAGAGGGTGATTCATCATTGTCTGGAATGACGAATCAACATTGCAGCCAGCTACGTTGACTTTCATGTCCATCTTCAATATTAGTGTCAACTCTAGCTCCAAATTTACCTGCAAAATGAGTGGTGTTAGAGCAATGAGGGATCACATTCTACCCTATTCCAACATTACTAACAGAAATGAAATGGATACTCTATCAATCGTTCATCAAAGAAAAGAAAAAAAGCAAAGCACCAGAAAGCATTGTTACTGTTGTTTTTATTAACTTATTTGCGTTATGTGCAGGTATAGTAAATGAATCAAAAGGAAACTATGGATGCTTTGCTATTTTTACTGACTTGTTTGTTTCATGTGCAGAAACAGGATAAGTTTTGTTGTTGTTTATTCATCAGTTCCAGTATGAGTGGGGTAAAATGAGGCTCCCACAAGGGTGGAGCCCAACTCATTTAAGTTGTGCAAAGAATTTCAATGCTCAGTCACTAAAAGCAAGATAATGGTGATCCACAAAGCAATCGTTAGGAGTGATCAGGAGTCCGGAAAGCTTTAGAAATACCTTTACAAAAATGGGAAGTATCTGTTACATTCAGTAAAGCAAGAGACCTTTTAAGGAATGGAAAATATACAGCCATGGGAGCTCGGCCAGAGAATATTCATGTTGGCTGTGACAGGAAACATTCCATCTTTAATATCTAACAAAAAAGAAGGCAGCTATGAAAGAATTTCATTAAGGAATTTTATTTATTCATACAACAAGATGATAGTTGTATATTCATTTTGAAACAACTAAACAAGGGTATTATGACAGATCAATCTGAAAGCTTCAAAAGAAAATCTTTGTTATTGCAAAGAAGCTACAAGAGGAGCATAAATAAGTAAGTTATCTGACAATTTTCGGAGGCAACTTTTTCTCTATTTCAACAAGGGTGAAATTATGTATTCTACCACATAAAAACTTGAAGTTTCTGCATGAAGAGTATCATGATGGCAGTCACAAGTAGAGATACAGGCTGAGGTAAAGGAAATACAGTCATAGCCACGGCTATAGAAACATATCAAGTTCGAAATACAGAGAGGAAGAGAATAAAGAATGTTTGTAGTTGGTGAAATCGTGCCTGTAGAAGCTTTAAGTTCACAGAATGATAAAATTCAAGCTTTTAAATGGTAGTGAACACATAACAAAAGCTCACCCAGTTTGTCTCATGGCGGCCATAAGGTGAAACATAAGAATAATAATTTTTATACAGAAAATGATCAAAAGTTCATCTTGGTCGCAGCTTGTAAAAAAGGGAAAAACTTCAAAATTTTGCCTTCTAAATCTTCCAGAACAGAGAAATTTCCAAATTCAGCAAAAAAACCAGACCTACCAAGCAACAAAACTTCCAGATCTGCATGATGATGTCCAAAACAACAACAAGTTTCAGCTCCCAGCCATGGCGCAACTAGGGTTGCTCATGGCGGTCAGTCAGGACACCACAAAAGGAGGAATATTTCACTATATATTAAAAATCATCAGAAAGGAAAAAAGAATTAAGAACATGGTGAAGTCGTGCCTTACCAGTTTAGAGACCTTCGAAATCTGCATCTAAAGGCTTCCAGAGTGAAAATACAGCTAGAGCTTGTTCAGGGCGGCGTAACAAGTGAGCAGAGGTTTCTAGAAAATTCAAAGTAATTGATGGCGGCCAAGAACCAGAGGCAATATACAGTGCCAGAAATATCAAAGGAAAGATCAGATCTAAAAGTGAACCACATTTACCTTCTAAAAACTCCAGGAGAAGCTTTAGGAATGGCGTACAATAGCAAGGATTCAACTTCCCGATGCAAACTATTAGGGTCTCTTCTGGATGGCGGCGCTCTCTTCCTGAAGAAGCCTCATAAAAAGAAATGATAAGAGTTTGTGCCTCCTTTTAGGTTATTTGAAGAAACCCTAATAGAAAGGTCTAATGGAGTTTTGCCTTATCTTTTAAAAAAAGGTTTTTCCTATGAAATGTTTTCTTCTTTGGTGAACTATGGCCCTTTAGTTATTTCTTTCTTTTTGATATAACTTAGGATATTTGTAGTCTTGTATTTGTATATTATTCAGACTTGTAAAGTTTTTACTAAAATGATATTAATAAATCATTTTAATAAAGATTAATTTAACAAAAATGCAAAGTCAAGGTATTTTTGATCTTATTTTTTGCATATTATTCAAAGTTGTAAATCTTTATTAAAATGATAAAATAAATCATTTTAGTAAGATGGTAATTTAAATGCAAAAATTGAGGGATTATTTCTTGCAACTTAGTTCAAATGGAGCATAAATCTTGGAGATGAATGAGAAAGTCTTGCCAACATGTGGAGCAAAGATAGGGATTTTGAAGCCTTGGATCATGGAATCTCCTTCAATTTTGAGTTTGGGTTGATTGGACTTCAATCAGGGAGTGTTATTAGGTATTGACATGGAGTTAACTTTCAGTTTTGAGCTTGATTTGGAGGGCTTTCTATTTGCATACGGCTCACCTGGTTGGTGAAATTCTGCTAACTCTTCTTGGAGTTGGTTGGCATTGCATGCCTGATTAGGAGGAAATATTTGACAACTCATAAGTTTTTGGAGCCAAATTCAATTTCGAATTTGGAGACAATTTCTATAATTCTTCCTCTTCTTGCAGATTAGAGGAGTTCTTGATTTGGGGATTGTTGTGAGAGCATTCACTCAGATTTTTGTAACTCGTGATTTCTTGAGATTTGTAATACAAATATCCCAGATTTTTCAAGAAGAAGCTTGTATTTCCTTCTCCAATCGGTCTTGTGCAAGTATTTTGTGTAAGCTTTTATGATAATTTTTTGTGATTTCCATGAAATCCTTCTATTCAACCTTATTGCCTCAATATATTGTTTAGATTCAGTATGTTATAGTGCAGGTCATTGACTGTGTTTTCTTACATTTGTTGAATGTTTGTTATGAAAACATTATTGTTTTCTTTCAAGCTAACTTCAATCATAGGAGCCTCTTAAATGAAATATTTATGCAAAATATACGCGATTGAGTTGTGAATCCTTTAGTTTCAATTTGACTTATTTGGTGAGATTTTAAAAGTAGATTCAAGTTATCTATCACATATTGGTGAATCACCTTCTTTAGCTATATTTCTTTTAAAAGGTCCTTCTATCTCTTTCCCTTCTTAATTTTTCAGTTTTACCAAAAAATCTAAAGGGAACCAACCCATAATCTGGAGGTTCACTTCATTCCCTGGTCACCCACAACCTCGAAGTGTTCCAATGTGTCAGTAGGTTGCTTAAAATTCATAGCTTTGGCAAGGGTGCAAACTTTAATTGACAATAGTTTTTGGCATGCCCGGTGGGACTGAGAACTATTTTTTAGTCTTAAACCATAATCATCATATTGTTGTTTGGTATGTGCAGCAGAAAATTGTAGTCTTTAAGAGATATTATTTAGCATACTTGGTGACTCCGAGCTTAGATTTTGCAGAAACCAGTGCATTGCAGCCCATGAGAAAAGTGCAGACTAGGAGTAACTCAGCTGTTTTTGAGTATTTGCAACTGTCCCCTCCTAGAAGGAAGGGAAGAGAAGTCCAGAAAGTACAAAGGATAGTTGTTTATTCTGGAAGGTCCAAGTCAAATCCTCCTACTGAGAATAGTCATACCTCTACCCAAGTTGTTCCTGTTGTTACAGTCCCAATGGCTCTACCACCCAGAAATCAGCCATTTGTTTCTTTTGATCAGGGCAGCCCTTTGAATCTTGCACAGCACAATGACATACCAACTGCAGCCCTGAAGAGCTTGCCATTCTTCACTGGAGAAGAGCACACAATAGCCATTGAACACATCAGAGATGTCGCTTCCTTGTGTGGGGTGCATCACATTACCCAACAGGATGTGGCAGTGAGGCTCTTAGCGGCTTCTTTCAAGGGTAAAGCCCTTCAATGGTTCAAAGGTCTTCCTGTCAATTCGGTTGCTACGTGGGATGAGCTGGGTGAGCAGCTCAATAAGCAGTTCAAGGACAAATCTGATCACCTGTCTCTGGTGGAGCAGTTGACCACCATTAAAAGAGCTCTGCATGAGCATTTGATGGATTTTAACTACCGTTTCAAAAGAACCTGGAATCGAATTCCAGCTACGGTAAAGCCTTCCAATGATTACGCTTATTTGTACTATTTAAAGTCTTTAAATAGTGATATTGCACTTATGATACAATCTTTGGGAGGTGACACATTGCCAGCAGCATTTGATGTTGCTGTTAGAGCAGAAAATAGCCTGATACAGGCAAGTAAAATAGCCCCTAGGCAACCTATGCCTTATTTTGCTGACTTATAGCCAACTACCTCTGCTTTACCACCTGCAATAGTTGTTGTTCCAGCTTTTCCAGCCTTTAACGCCCAAACAGCAGCTCAAGAGTATTTTGTTCCAAACCAATTTCAAGAATTGGTAAACCAAAATGATAATATCCAAAAGACCCTACGAACTTTTGGAAATGAGCTGGTTAATATTAAAAAATAGCAAAGCCAGCCTCCTTATCAAGCCCCTTTTCAGGCTAATCCTCAATTTCAAAGGAGGAATTTTAATCAAAGGCCATTTCAGCCTTACAATCCCAACACTCCTAGTACCTCTAAGGAGATTGTTCTGATTCAGAACAACCTTGCAGCTGATTGTGAGTGGTGTTTCCCATGTAATCAGCCGCATAATCAGTCAACCTATTCGAATGGGATCCTAAATCAGGCGCTAATGGTGCAAAACAGTGTTGTTGTTCCACAAAATTCAGCTCAAGGAAAAACAAAGCAGCAGACTCCTAATATAGATTTAGATAATTCTGATGTTTCTTTTTTGAATTGGCAAGGGGAGGAGTTTTGTGGGCTTAATGACCCACCAAGTATGTCAAGCGATCCTGTATCATTCAATACAAGATCGAAGAAGAGGGCTGTTGATTTAAGACAGCAGACTGATGGAGATAGTGATCAGCCATCTACAAGTTCATAGGGGCAAGCTAAGTCACTAGTTACACAAAGCATACCAGTACAACCAGCACAAAAACCAAAGGATATTATTGTTCCTAAAGGACAGTAGAAGGTTAGTACTGGTAGTTTCAATATTTTAGAGCATATGAAAAAGATAAGTGTAAGTGTCTCAATGTGAGATTCATTGGCTTTGCCTAGCCAAAAAGATCTTTTACATGAGGCTTTGTCAAAGTTTTCTTTTTCTAAGGAAGAAATAAATCAGCAACCTGTTAAGGTCGTTCTCACTAATACCCCTCTTGAGAAGAAGGACCAAAAAACTGTTAAAGCTAAGCCTCCTCCATTTTATGTTTCTCTGATTATAGGAGACCATTTAGTTCATAATTGCATGATTGATTCTGGGGCTAGTAGTTCAGTAATGCCCAAACAGATTGTTGACAAGTTAGGCATTAAGTATGAGCCTCTAGAGAAGGGAGTTGTGCAATTAGATGGCACTGCTGTTAACACAGTGGGGGTCATTAAAAATATCAATCTAACTCTACATGCCTGTCCAAATTTTGCAATACCACAAGATATTTATGTAATAGAGTTGCCCCCATATTTTTCCCTTTGTTTATCTAGAGACTTTACAGCCAAGATAGGTGGATATTTACTTGCTGACTGATCTCATATGCTGTTCTGAACTAGGTATGGTACTAGAGTTACTGTGAAATCTGAATCAATAGCCAAGGATCATATTGAACCTTACCAACATCCTCCCATCAATGCCAATCTTTGTACCAGTGAGCAAGAAGAGCAGCCTGTTGTTCAAAAAGGTGAAGATCAAACAAAAGTAATCTCAAATGTTCTTCCTGAGGTGTGGGCTTCTAAAAAAGGAGAATTTGTTACAGGTGAGCAGTTGGAGGAAGTTGATATTGGTGTTTACATGATACATGAGACTGGCTCTTTTATGCCTAACATTGAAAAGAGCAAGGAACAACAAAGTGAACAACATGAAAATTATGTGTGGGAGCTATTTTTTGATGGTTCAAGGAGCAAAGTTGGGGCTGGTGGAGATTGTATGTTGGTGTCACCAGCAGGTGATAAATATTATCTAGCTTTCATATTTTGTTTCAGCTGTACTAATAATTCTGCTGATATGAAGCTCTAATCCAAGGTTTGGAGTGGGCAAGACAGAGAGGTATCAGCTGCCTAAAAGTTCATGGGGACAGTGAATTGGTTGTCAATCAGGTAAGGAAGCTGAACATTGTAAAAAATGATACACTCAGGGCTTATCGGAATAGAGTATGGGATCTTTTAGAGGGATTTGATGCTTTTAATCTAATTTCCATACCTAGAACTCAGAATAAACATGCTGATAGATTAGCTGTTGTAGGAGCTGAATTTGACATTCCAAAGGAAATTTGCAATGATAAAGCTAATCAGCATATTAAAGTTGTTGTTAGACCTATTGTGCCTGATAATAACATTCATTGGCAAGTTTTTGAAAGTGACCAACAAATTGTAAGTTTTTTGAGAGAGGAAGCTGAGTTTTCACATTTCAATCAAGAAAAGCTACAAAACCAGTACAGTGACCAAATTATTCAGCTTAAAAATAACAAGTTTCCAAAAGGTTTGGTCACTCTAGAATCTGTTTTCAATACGGATGATGAAGCTAGAAAGCCCAAGGGCAGTATTCAAGTTCAGCAAGATCACTATGAAGAGGTTGAAGTCTTCAAAGGGAAGCTGCTTAAATTAGGCAAGGTATGTATAGTTGAAGAGAAGCATGTTTTTATTCAGCTTTGTCAAGAGTTTAATGATATCTTTGCCTGGCAATATACTGATATGAAGGGATTCAATCCCCAGCTTGTCCAGCATACAATAGAACTAGAGCCCAATGTCAAACTTGTTAGGCAGAAACAGAGACCCTTGAATCCCAAATTAGAGCCTATTATGAAAAAAGAATTGGATAAGTTGATTGAGAGCAATATTATCTTTCCCATTAATCATACCTCTTGGGTTTCAAATTTAGTGCCAGTAAGGAAGAAAAATGGTGAGATAAGACTTTGTTTAGATTTTCGTGACTTGAATAGGGCCTCTCTAAAAGACCGTCCTCCTCTTCCTTCTATGGAATAGATACTTCAAGTGGTCTCAAGATCATAAAGGTTTTCCTTGTTAGATGGCTATTCTGGTTACAATCAAATTTTAGTAAAGGAGGAACACCAATTCAAGACGGCCTTCACCACAAAATGGGGGACTATGGCCTACAAGAAGATGCCTTTCGGTTTGTCCAATGTTGGGGCAACATTTCAGAAAGCCATGGATATGGCTTTTAAGAGTTTAATGTACAAAACTGTTTTGGTGAATCTTGATGATATCACTATTTTTTCTAAAGAGGCTAAAGATCATTTGAAACATCTGAGAAATTTTTTTGAGAAATGCAGGGAGTTTGGCATATCACTTAACCCCAAAAAGTGTGTTTTTTCTGTTCATGAGGGAAGATTGCTCGGTTATATGGTGTCAAAACAAGGTATTACAATAGATCCTAAAAGGGTGAGTGCCATTTTAGCTCTTCCTATACCAGCACATAAGAAAGGATTGCAGATTTTTATTGGTAGGATTAACTTTGTTAGGCGATTTATCCCTGACATTGCTGATTTGTTAAGTCCATTAACCCATATGTTGAGGAAGAATGTACCTTTCAGCTGGACCAAAGATGGAAAAAGAAGTTTTGAGTTGATAAAGGAAGCATTAGCAGCTGCACCTACACTCCTGAATCTTGATTTTTCCAAAGATTTCATTTTGTATGCTTATGGAAATATTGATTCACTTTTAGCTATGCTTATACAGTGAAATGATGAAGGATCTGAACAACCTGTGGCATTTTTTAGTCAAGGACTTAAAGACTATGAGCTAAGGTATACATTTGTAGAAAAGCATGTTCTTGTTGCCATAAGAAGTTTGAAAAAATTCAGACACATGCTTTCAAATAACAAGGTTATTTTGATGGTTGCTCATCCAAGCGTAAAGGAATTTTTGCTGAACAAAGATTTGAGTGATAGAAGGGCTGGTTGGGTAACTAAAGTAATGGAGTATGACCTAGAGATTAAGGTTACCAAGCTGATAAGAGGGAGAGGCCTCTGCAAACAACTCACAGAGGACAGCAACAACAAAGCAATATAGGAAGAGACTGTTGTTTTATCACTTCAAAATGGAGAACAACCTGTTGTACCTACTCCTACAGGTTGGATTGCAGAAATGACTCATTTTTTATTAACTAGTGAGTGCCCTCCTGATCTAACTAAATCTAGAAGAAGGTATTATCGTTTGCAGTCCATACCTTACGTTCTTTTAAATGGTTTGTTGTTTAGAAGAGATTTTCATGGTGTCCTTTTGAGGTGTATTGAGGTTGATTAGGTTGATAAGGTATTGCATGAATTTCATCAAGGGTCACCTAGTGGACACTTTTCCCCAAGAGCTACAACTCTTAAAATAATGAAAGGAGGCTATTATTGGCCTACCTTATTCAGAGATGCTCATTTATAGGTAAGAAAATGTAAAGAGTGTGCCATTTTTGTAGGAAAAGAGAAGCTAGTTGCTCTTCCATTGCAGCCTATTCAAGTTGAACAACCCTTTATGAAATGGGGCTTAGATTTTATTGGGGTTATAAACCCACCATCAAGTGCAGGCCATAAATGGGTGCTTACAGCCACGGATTATTTTTCAAAGTGGACTAAAGTTGTAGCACTCAAAGAAGCCAATGAGACAGCTGTACTGAACTTTTATGAAGAGCTGATAACCAGGTTTGGAGTTCCTAAATCTATTGTTTCAGACAATGCACTTGCATTCATAGGAACTAGAATGTTTGCTTGGGCTGTTAAAAATGGTGTTTATTTGAACATGTCTTCAAATTACTATCCTCAAGGGAATGGACAGGCTGAGTCCACTAACAAGAACCTCCTGAGGATCATAAAGAAGACTATGGAAGGTAATCAAAGAGCCTAGCATACCAAGCTGAAATCGGCCTTATGGGCTAATAGAATTACTTCTGAAAGATCAACAGGATATTCTCCATACACACTTGTTTATGGAAAAGAGGCAAGACTACCCATTTCACTTGAGCTTCCAACTCTAGACCTGGTAAACCAGCTAGATATGCTTGAAGAGGAACCAATGATAGCAAGGTTAACTCAGTTGGTTGAACTTGAAGAGGTCAGAGCTGAAGCAATGAAAAAGATTGAGCAACATCAAGCTCAAATGAAAAGGACATTTGATAAAAGGGCATCTCCAAGAGTTTTTCAAGAAGGAGACATTGTGTTGAAGTGGGATGAATTGAAAAGCAAGCCTAGAAAGCACTCCAAATTCGATTCATTCTGGAGTGGGCCTTTCATTATTGTTGAGAAGAAACAACACAATGCCTTCCAATTGTTGAAATTGGATGGCGAAGTCAAACCAATCCCAGTGAATGGGATTCACCTCAAGCATTGCTTTCGAGGTAAGATCTAATCTGTACATAATTTAGTAGATTCCAGGTGGTTAATAAGTGCTTTTGCACATAAGATAGATGCATCTATGTTTTCTCTAAGTGTTTTCAAGCACAGTAGTTAGTTTGCTTTAAGTATTTCTGGGGGTGAAGGGGAAGTTGCAATTTGCTGTTATTAGCTATAGTTATATGAGATATATGCTTCTTATTCATAAGGTTGAATAAAGTTTCAATATCATCAACAACAAACAGATATTCCATGTGACTGTAGATAGTAACAGCAAATTGCAATCATTTAAAACAGAAAAGCGAGGTTTGTGCAAGATTTTCAACAAAAAAGTAAGGTATTAATGGACTCCATGCCCAATGGATAAGCTAGGCACTTTCCACTTTATTGTTTAGCAGGCAAACACCCCTGGGAGGTCACCAGAAATGTTGCCAATTTTTAGCATCTTGCTGAAAATTAGCATTCATATGAGCAATTACTTGTTGGGGTATTTAAATTATTACAAGTTATTCAACCATTTTTTTGTTCTCAGAATGAAATTATGTTGAGGAATGATTTCCAAAATCATTCAACATTTTGGACCAAATTGGTTGAACAATTCAGCAAAGCACAGTTCAAACAAAATTTCATTAGGGAAAGCAACTTTCAAGCTGAATTTCAGTTGCAACAATTATTGTTATATGAAGAATTGCAGTTTTAAGGAGTTTGAATACAAGAGATCAATTATCCAATTACAGATTATGTTTCAAACATTTGCAGTTTTATTGTTGCATTGTGCAAATAGAACGAATTCATTAGATAATGGAAGCCATGGCATATCATAAAAATCATTTTTATTGAGAAAATGTCCTGTAATCCCACACAAGTCGTGGGAGTAGCCTGATTTGTTTCAAATACTGGAGGAAAGAAGCAAATGCATTACATAACTGAAAATAACACAAGAGTAAGGGGAGAGGGTGATTCATCATTGCCTGGAATGACGAATCGACATTGCAGCCAACTACGTTGACTTTCATGTCCATCTTCAGTATCAGTGTCGACTCCAGCTCCAAATTTACCTGCAAAATGAGTGGTGTTAGAGAAATGAGGGATCACATTCTACCCTATTCCAACATTACTAACAGAAATGAAATGGATACTCTATCAATCGTTCATCAGAGAAAATAAAAAAAGCAAAGCACCAGAAAGCATTGTCACTGCTATTTTTATTAACTTATTTGCGTTATGTGCAAGTATAGGAAACGAATCAAAAGGAAACTATGGATGCTTTGTTGTTTTTACTAACTTGTTTGTTTCATGTGCAGAAACAGGATAAGTTTTGTTGTTGTTTATTCATCAGTTCCAATATGAGTGGGGTAAAATGCAGCTCCCACAAGGGTGGAGCCCAGCTCATTTAAGTTGTGCAAAGAATTTCAATGCTCAGTCACTAAAAGCAAGATAATGGTGATCCACAAAGCAATCGTCAGGAGTGATCAGGAGTCCAGAAAGCTTCAGAAATACCTTTACAAAAATGGGAAGTATATGTTACATTCAATAAAGCAAGAGACCTTTTAAGTAATGGAAAATATACAACCATGGGAGCTCGGCCAGAGAATATTCATGTTGGCTATGACAGGAAACATTCCATCTTTAATATCTAACAGAAAAGAAGGCAGCTATGAAAGAATTTCATTAAGGAATTTCATTTATTCATACAACAAGATGATAGTTGTATATTCATTTTGAAACAACTAAACAAGGGTATTATGACAGATCAATCTGAAAGCTTCAAAAGAAAATCTCTTTTATTGCAAAGAAGCTACAGGAGGAGCATAAATAAGTAAGTTATCTTACAATTTTCGGAAGCAACTTTTTCCCTATTTCAACAAGGGTGAAATTATGTATTCTACCACATAAAAACTTGAAGTTTTTGCATGAAGAGTATCATGATGGTAGTCACAAGTAGAGATATAGTCACAAGTAGAGATACAGGCCGAGGTAAAGGAAATACAGTCATAGCCACGGCTATAGAAACATTTCAAATTCGAAATACAGAGAGGAAGAGAATAAAGAATGTTTGTAGTTGGTGAAATCGTGCCTGTAGAAGCTTTAAGTCAAAGAGGATATCATGGTCAATGAGGCTCTAACATAGGTAATAGGTAGTGAGATGAACAAGTCAAAGGTAAATGACACCAATGTGTATAGGATTTAATGATAGGAAAGACAAGGTCCAAAGTAGATAACAAGAGATAGTACCTAAAAATATTACAAAGGATAATCAAAGGTGCACAAGCCTACACACATGCCAATGTGTCAAAAGTATGTTAAGAAATAATATGGTTAGGTGATAAAATATAACAATAGAAATGAACCCTCATCTTGTTATCTTGGTTGGATTAAATCCTAATAATAGTAAATGTGTAATAGTGAATAAATATGGTCCATCATTATACAAATCATAGTAGTGGGATGGAGTTCAAACACACAATAATATGAATAAAAATAAGGTGGGAAGGGATGGAAAACTATCAATCATAAAAATAGTGACTTGGGTAAATGAAAAAATGATCAATAGCAATAAAACACAACAAATGGTAGCAAATTTCTTCTAAGACATTTAGGATCAGGGTTTTAGATCAATGGATTTTAAAGTGACTTCTTAGGTTTATGCACTAGCTCAACCAAGCATTTATCTTGGTCCAATCTTATTTGTACCTTATCTTTATGGATGAAATGGAAATGTGGTAGGATATCACACATGTAGAAAGGAGTATAAAATTTCAACCAAGTTTGATGGATTTCCATGAATTGTTGCAAGTTTATAATCATATTGTGCTTTAGAATTTGAGGGATTGTGGTAATAATCAATCACATGAGGATCGGTAGGTGAATATGTCAGGGGGATATTCTTAAGAAAATGTGCACTTTATAATTAATGTATGTTAGTGAAACATAGAAAAAAGGGTTTAGGGGTGATATATGGGTTTAATTTCCAAAACCCAAAGTCAATTCCACCTTTTCCTAGGTTTTCATTAGGATGCAAATCAACAAGGAAAATAGATTTACTTTCAACCATAAAGGTGAGTCAATCAGGCCTATGTTTGATCCTTTTGAGTCTTGAAAATGGACTAGAATTTTTTTTTTATGATTAACCTAATTAGACTATATGACCTAATATGAAAAATGCAAGATCCTGACAAATAGCAAACTGAAACAATAAAATGCAAGCAGATTTGGGAATTGTAGAGGGTTGTATACCTATCTTGAAAAATTGGTTCTAGTGTGCATAGGAGGACTAGGATGCCTAGGGGTGTATGGGTCTCTGATAGGGTGTCTTTCTCTAATTTTGGGGTCCTCTGATGACATATCTGAGCTTCTGATTTTTGGTTGTAGAGTTGTTAGAATGTTGTCAAAAAAAATTGTAAGTGATTTTTTGTGTATTGACAAGATGTAGGACTTTGAATACGAGAATAAGAAAATTGTCTTCAAGCTCTCTTCAATCCTCTTCAAACCTAAAATCTGCACATTCAAAAAGAGGGAAAGTGTTGGGCCATTTACGGGCTTTCCTCAATCATATATCGTATAAGTGTGTCCACTTCCACAATGGCAATGTCAACGGTAAAATGATAATGGAAAGGAAGGAATGATGAAATCACAAAGTATTTCAACTCACCACTCTTCAATGGATTCCTTGAAGGACTGAATTCATGCACATCACCTCAAGGTCTTAATCTTTCTTTCTTGATTTGCTTGAATTCTTTGGATACCTACAAAGGTGTTAGCCTTCACAAAACAATGATAATGTGAGAACACACAAACTCACATAAGATTTAACATGATGTTAGGATCTTGAATTGTTGTAATGATGCCCTAAAATTCTACTCTTGACTTATTCTTGAATGATATTGATAATATTTTTTGCTCATGAATGCTTGTTAGTTCTTGTTAGATCTCAAATGACTCAATAACTAAGTATTTCTAGGAATTTATCTAATTTCCCAAGAATTAAATTATCTCAATAGCTGACATTTGAAATTTGAAATTTAAATGTTAAAATGGCTACACTGACACATAAAAAATTGGTCCCTGACAGAATAGGGAGACCCATACACCCATGGGCGTATGGGTCCTGGCCCTATTTTCTAGGATAGAATGTATCAGGGGAAAAACATTAATTGATTGCATTGTTTTGATGCTTTCAATTTCTTGAAAAGTGGTACAAATGGGCTATAAAATGCATAATTTAGGAAATCAGGGTCCCAATTAGACTCAATAAAATAGGGGGAGCAAAATAGTGTGAAATTGTCAAGGATGATAATTTACAATGATACAGTTAGGAATAGGATTGCAAAACAATATATAATAAAATGTGAAAAAATAAAAAATAAAAATAACGCAAAACATAGAGACATAGATATATGTGGTTCACCCAATGTGGGTTATGTCCATGAAGAAATAACCAGTCCTTCATTTTTTAGTTTTCTAGAAAAATGAAAGGATACAACCTACAACGCATCAATTGCAACTTCCTCTTCTCTCTATCATAGTCTCCATAAACAATACATAGTTTTAATGAAATGGCCTCATAAAAGAGGGTTTCCTTCTAGAAATAAAATTCCAACATAACCTCTATCATCAAATCTATGACCTAATGATGAATGGTCTAGATTTACTATGAAAAATAAAATTTTCCGATTTAAATATGTATCTAAAATTTGGATTTGGGGGGTAGCTCTCTCAAACCCAGAAGTGGGGGGAAACCACCCCCTTCACCCCCTCCCCCCCACCCTCCCCCCCAAAGAGTGGAATGATATCCAAATGCAATTGTAAAAACACCCAAAAATTAGACATTTTAACAAGATTAGGCTCCATTACCAAAAATGGTTGCTAATATAAAAGGGGGAAGAATGCATCATAACACAGGACTCAACATAGAATGAATCATAGTGGACAAATAATGGGGATATGGAATGGGTTGGTGAGGGAAATAGATGGAAGTCTTCAAGCTTGGTAAATTTTTCATTGAATTTAATAATGATAGTGCCTTTGAGTTGATTTGATATAGCTTTTAAATACATCTTGTGGGCTTTTGCATACTTTTACTTCTTGACTTGGTTTGATTTTCATTTTTTATTTTTGGAGCTCCACCCCCATGACCTAAACCCATGCAAATAGTAAAATGTAAGGTCACATCACCAAGCATTAGATCAACTAGTTATAAATGTTACTTTTAAATTTTAGAATAAAAGTGAGAAAGGAAGCAGGTTGGCTTGTCCATTGATAAGGTTTTATGAGTTACAATTGAATTTTGGATACTAGGATAAATAGAGAGGAAGAGTGTTCATTGATCTACTAGTACAAATTATACTTACTATGTTTGTAAGAGACCAAAAGTGGATATCTAATAAATGGTGATAGTGTGGAGGGATCGAATTTCCAAAACATATAATTATAACTAGAAACACAACATGGCAAGCGCTAGGTATGAATGTGTTCAAGTATGAGTTTTTAATGGATAATGGCCAAAGTGGGGTAATCAAGTATATTTGGAAGAGTGGATTTAGAAAAAAATGGTCATTCCTAGTGCATAAGTGAAGGATGTCACTATTACAACAAATTTCTCTTACTCATAGGTTATTATATAGTGCAATTGGAAGAAGGATGATAAAATCTTAGAAAAAATACATAGGTGGTGGAGATAATTATTTTTTTTGGTCAAATTGAAGAAGGGTTATTGGTCCTTGGTGTTTTTAATCATCCATAAATTATTTATGGATATAAAAATATGGAGATAACAAGAGGAAACATGTGACAAGTAGATAGGGAACATAAAAAAATACATCAAATGCTAGATCTACTTAGTTTATTTAAACACAAGAGGGAACAATGGCACATGAAAGAAAAATAAAAAATGGTTGTAGTCCAATCATCCAAGGTGGAGTCACTCATGTATTGGAATAATCATCAACCAAGAATACTAGGTGTTAGAATTTAGTGTAAATTTATGAGTTACAACACTCTTCATGGTCATTGACAAAATGGGGAGGAATGTATGTCATAAGTATTTCATATCTTATGTTTTTTTTTTATTATCATTATATGTTGTTAGATATTTCGATAGAATTCACATTTAGAAGGCCCATGTTTATAAGGTGTTGGATGTGATTGATTAAAGTCTAACATTGTTTTGTGTAATCTCCTTATTTATGATGGCGAGAATAAGATAACATGAGTGTTATGTGGGGTTTAGGTCTCCTTCAAAGTATCTATCGTGGAAAAAAATCAACCCTCTTTTTACATGAAAAGGAAATAATAATCAAGAGGGTTATGTAATGATATAGATTTATTTTGTCTTATTTGAGTGTAGGATGATTTTTTTTTCTATATTCTTCAAGGGTGCAATCAAATTAAATGGACCTCAAAGTTACTTCATATAGAGAAGTAGTTTTTGTAAATAATAACTTGTCTTGGATGCATGATACAAATATTTTTAAAACATATTAGTTACACCACATCATTAGTAGGCTAAAATTTCATGTTAATGAGTAGGGAGAAGAACCTAGTTGTAAATTCATGAATAGTCTCTAAGGAATCTTGTTTACAATGTGTGATTTGTACTAAGGAAACCTTGGTATTGATGTTAAATTGGTAAATGTTGGTAAAGCTACGAAAAAGGTCTACAAATGAGGCTATACAACCTAAAACATATAAGGGCATGTTCAATCAATATGGTAGGACATTTTTAGCAGGGACAACATCATCAATGGTTGCAATTGTGGGTAGAACATAAAAATGTCACACGCGAGGAATGCAATCTCTTTGGTCATTATATCTATCATATTATATTAAAAGCATTTCAAGAGGGGATGGATGTGAGATGATTTCAAGTGATAATGGAAATTTAGTCCAATTCATGATTAAGGAGGATGATGGGTAATATATTCTAATTATACTTCTAACTCCTTGAATTCTATGTAGATGTAGTGTTACAAGGTGTGCGCCCTTGGTCTCTTTATATTGTGCAGTGTAGTGCTTGGGTTCGTGACATGGCTTAAATGCCTCTTATGGATTCATTAACTTTGGTGGTTGTATCAGGCATTAATAGGTCAATATTTTGGTGCAATGACAACCATCTATGCAAAAATTGGTATCAAAGCTTGGGTCATAGGTTCAAGCCCCTCGCTTGTGTTGTGGTATCAAAGCTTGGGTCAGAGGTTTGAACCCCTCACTTGCGTTGAGCGGGAATTGTTGCAAGGTTTGCACCCTTGGTCTCCTTGTGTTGTGCAACACAACGCTTGGGTTTGTGACATGGCTTAATCACCTCCTACAGATTCATTAACTCTGGCGGCTGTATTGAGCATTAACAAGTTGATCTTTTGGTGCAACGACAACCGTTTGTGTAACATGTAGGTCAAATTTTGAAGGTGTGTTGGGTAAGTATCACATGATGAAGGGATGGTGTTGATATGAGTAATGATGGAAATAGTAATGTGGTGGTCAAATGTGTTATGAAAAGGAGGTGGTGGCACTGTAGACACATAAAAATGACCAAGACCTACAAGCACTATTTTACCACCTTTGTCATGACATGATTATAACATTTTAATTATGTTTCTAACCCACATTCAACTATTAATTAAATAATTTATAATTATTTAATTAATTCACAATATCTCTCATTCTTCATGATTATTAAATAAATATAATTATATTTATTTATTTAATATGTCACTAACTGTCAAAGTCTTCTAATAATTAAATAAAGTCATCCTATTTATTTAATTAAAACTTTATCATTAATGTCCTCCTGATTATTAAATAAATATATTTTAATATATTGATTTAATATGTCACTAATTCCTAAATCCTTTTAATTAAATAGATTTGATAATTTATTTAATTAATTAACTACTTCTTCTAAATTAAATAATTATTTGTAATTATTTAATTATGGCATGTGACACTTCTATATTTTTAAATAAAGAAAATCATTTAAAAATATCTCACATGGTTAACTGATTCTTCATTTAGTAATTAATTTCAAAAATCAATTACTAATTACCTCACAAAATCTTTATTTTGAATTAATTTAATTCAAGAGGGAAATATTCTTCTACAAATCAAGTAATTTCTAAAATTATTGATTTTCTAAAATCCCACCCTCTTGTCTTCTGATTTTTACTAATTTCATCTCAACTGTCACATTCAGTCTCGATTCAATTCATTTAATTAAATCTTATTTACACATATGGGTATTTTGCCCTTACCCTAATTGAGAGTTGCCTTATTGAATCTTGACCTTTGATTCTAGGGCATTCCTCAATCTCTCATCTTGTTCGTCCGTTCAAGATTGCATTTTCTATAAAATGACAATCTTGATCTCATTTTCGGATCCATGATCATTTGCTTAACATATTTTTATTATAGGAATTTCATTTCTTATCTTTAGACTTATTATTACTTGCATATTAGGATTGAGTTTCTAGTTGCATAGTTTAGTAATTTAAATACTTCAAAGGCATTGTTAGGGCTAAGCATAGATAATTTGTTCACAAATCTGAGGGCATTATTATCACAACAATTTTAAGAAGGTACAATGGAAGTGAAGCATGGAGGAGAGAAGACATGAGTGAGATCAATCTAGTTTATTTCTTTTCTCGTTTATTCTCTATTGTATTCCATTGTTATATGATCTAATATACAAGATTTTATAATGTTCAACTAACAATTCTGTGTTGCAGAAATTCATATTCTCTCATTCCTTTTCTGTCATATTCTCCTTTGTATTCCATTGAATGATTATTTATATTGCATGCATGTTCTAATTAAGATCTGTTTTGCAAGATTAATATTTAGATCATTACATTGGTGAACCCGACATTCTAACGAACTTTTGCAGGTGTCGTACGACTTCAGACTTCTTTTTTTACAGAAATAGTACAGAACGACGCATTTGTAGGCCTAAAAGATGCAATCGCTCTGTCACATCGCATTTGTGATTGTGAGCAATGTAATCGCTCTGTCATGACGCATACGATCCTTCAAGAAATGCATTTGACCGGACGCGACGCATCTGATAGACACCGAGCTACAGGTAATTGGCACAAAGATTTTTTTTTTCTGGTTATTGTTGTAATCTGGATCCGATGCATCCGCGGCCAGAGTTTGATTATTTCTTTCCTTTTTGGTGTTTAAAAAGAACCAATCCTAGGATAGACACATTAATCTAAATTTATCAATTCTAGGATAGATATCTAATCTAATTGGAATTTATCAACCCTAGGGTAGTCACCACACTTTTATTTTTGGATTAACAATGAACACCATGTTTTTGTGAAGCAACATCTTCACCTAGAATATAAATTTTTTATTTTGGGTTTAAAATTGAACAAGCTTGCTTTTTGTGTTTGATTGGATAATAGGCATATGCTCTCCCCTTTACTGGGTGATCAAAAAGCCAGACTATCCATTTTTATACTTATGCATTTATGTTTTCTTACAACCCTTAGAAGGTTTGCTATATTGGGAAAAAGTACTCACCCTACGGGAATGACCTAAGTGGGAACACCTAAAGCCAAGGTTTCCAACTCACTCTAATCAAAAGCAAGTTGTTGATGAAAATCCAACTTGACAGTAGTAGGCAAGATAACTATCCCCAAAGCCTTTGTTCTAAAGGTTGGGAGGTCTCTCGAGGGAGTATATCTTTTGCCACACTGAACAAAAATACTTACTAAGAACCTAGTGTAGTAGCCAGCCGAGTCAGTAACCAAACATCGTTTCAATCACGGTGCAAGGGGAGGGAAGAATCTCCCCCCAAGACACTCACCATATAATCACCACAGACTATTTTCTCAGAGGATTCGGTATCCACTTTTGTCACCTTGAGTACGCACCTGGAAAAGACAAAAACACGGGTGCCCTCTAGGGGGTGACAAGGCTATGTGAGTCGACGTGATTTTAAGATGTGGGTTGTGATTGCGAGGATGACCCATTTGACTATTAAGAGTGAGTTTGTTTGAACATGCACTTCATAATTTGATTTATGTGTTTGCCAACGGTTTTTAACAATCTTCAACAAATTGAATATCACAAATCGGAACCAAAAAAAAAACTTTTCAAAACTGCAAACTTTCGGGTTTTTCCATAAAATTGTATATTGCGACGCAAGTGCTCTGCTACACTACAATCGAAAGCCATAAAGCTGCATTTTCTTTGATGAGCCGCATTCGCTCTGTTAAACCGCATTTGAACAACACAGAGCCACATTCGGTTAATTGAGCCGCATTTGACAAACATAAACCCACATTCGCAATACTGTGTCGCATTCGACACTTCCTGAATTGCATTCAATTCTGTGAGCCGCATATGCTCTATTGTGCCGCATTTGCTGCAATGCATTTGTTAAAACAACAAACAATTCTTCACTGTCCAAATCAGAAAGTCAACATCTTGTCTTCAAGTCAAATCCCAAATCTTTCTTCACTATTACAATCCAAACCAAAACAGTATATTGCTCAAAATTTCCATCAAACATTGCATTTTAAGTACCATTTTAGGCTCACAATAGGTTTCATTTTTTCATTAGATTGCATTGATAGCTTCACCATCTCCTTAGATACTCACTTTTTGCAGATTTTAGGAGTTGACTCTTATCACTCATTGTCCAAACTTTGCATTCAATACTAGGTTGTCATTGGACCCAATTACCTTTGTCATTTTGTCAAGTCTTTTGTGAATTATTTCCCACTCATTAGTCTAGTGTGGAAATTTCACTTTTTCCTATTTATAGTCCTTCCACGGTCCATTGGTCTTCCAAAAAAATTGAATCATTGCAAAGACTTTGTTTGCCCAAGTTTGTCCTCTTTAGATCTCTCATTAGTAAGTACATCTTAGGATCATTTATTACATATCATTTGGCATCTCCATTTAGTATCACTCCACCTGCATCCACAAGCCTTTTTCATAGCATCCTTTAAAAATCCAAAAAGAAACCAAAAACATAGTCTCATATTTAGATCATTTTCTCCATCATCCCAACTTGAGAAAAACTTTGTATGGTTGAAACTAGACTACAGAAAAAGAAAAGACTCATGGATTCCTTTGGACAAGACACCAACTTTCTTGGGTTCACAACTGGCATGAACTCATTTCCTAATGCCACGAACAATCCTTGTTTTGACATGGAAAATTCCAACTTCAATCCTTTTAGTGAGATGAACATCCCATCATCTCCATCACATCTTTTTGAACCATTTATCTGACGGGATGAAAATGGGGATGTCTTTGAAGAAGACATACAAGGTGTTGCTCAAAACCCAGAAGTGGCCTCTTTTGTGGAAGAAATGGTCTTAAATGACTCTTCTAGATTCCTAGCTATGCTCCTTGACCAAGGGGCTAAGTTACCAAAGGGATTTGATCTTAACACTCTTAGACCAACTTCTCCCACTCCAACATCACACAATTCCTCCATGGGAGCCTCTCCACAAAATATTATCAACACAATCAATGCTACCTCCCTTGGTCATACTACCACCACAACCAACACAACATCTATTGGGGGATCATCTTCCCAAACCAACACCACATCACAATCCATCACCCAACAAACATCCACCATTCCCTCACAAAAAATGGGGGCAACCACATCAAACCTCTTTGGAACTACATCTAGTTCCATGAGTACATCAGCAAACCTATTATTAGGTTCTTCAAGTGCCATAGCAACCAACTCATCCAACCCGTTTGGGAGAAATAAACGAAGATTTTTCATTGAAGGCACCCAACCCACTTCATCACAGGTTAATACCAACATTCCTGTGACCCAAAACACAAACATTCCTCAAGGCCACAATCTCTTATTTGGGCAAGGCAATCGAGGCGCTCAATCTTATACTCCATTTGGGCATCAACAAGCTCAAAATCAACAAGGCGCTCAATCCTACACTCCATTTGGGCATCAACAAGCTCAAAATCAACAAGGCCATCAATCTTTCACTCCATTTGTATATCAACAAAATCAAAACCAGCAAGGTCCTCAAATTCAGTCCAACATGGCAGGATATCACATCCCCACTTATGCCTCTCAACTCCATACGCAACAGCACATCCCTAATCAAAATACTCATTTCCAACAACCGCCTAATCACAACAATCATTTTGCTCACCGGCAACCCATTCCAAATCAACACATCTCCTCACGACATTTGGGGAATCAAGCTGCCTCTATCACAAACATAGGTGATGCTACCAACCATCCAATGGTGGAAGCACTCACACTCTAACTCGCTGCTCTTCAAACACAAGTGGAGACCTTGCAACAATCCAATAAAAAATCATACATGTCATATGACTTGTGTCCATATCCGTTTGACACAACCTTGTATATGCCACCATTTCCTCATGGATATGCGGTCCCTCATTTTCCCAAGTATAAAGGAAAAACAAACCCCATTGAACACATAAGGGAATTCACCACTAGTTGTATCGACATTGCTTATGAGAAAACTTATCTCATGAGACTCTTTTCTAGAAGTCTTGGAGGTCATGCACTAGAATGGTTCTCACTTTTTCCTAAGGGAATAAAAACATGGGACGAATTGGCAAACAAGTTTGTCAAAAACTATACTTACAATATTGACACAGACATTGACATCGGCTCCTTATGTAAACTTACCCAAGAGGATGCAGGAGAGACTTTCATTCCATTCTTTCAAAGATG
>CM021106.1:503070759-503138996 GCA_007115665.2 Sequoiadendron giganteum
TCCACACCATCGGACCGTGTCAGGTCCAATAGATGGGATGAAGAATCTATATTTGAGGATTTTTGATATGCTATCTTTCTGATCTTGGGGGACATTGAGGGTTTGTATTTCCTTCCAACACCAGTTGTTGGCACCTTGATTATATATTTTCTGACCAAAATCTGCCACTTTGTCCCCCCATAGACTAATAGTTTTCTCCTTTATTGCTTCTAGACCGGGGGTGCTCCCTATGGGGGGTTTCCCACACCAAGAGTCATTCCAGAAGGATGCACTTTCGTCATTTTTGATTTCCCAAGTCACATGTTGGGCAATTATGTCTCTGTTGTTTAGGATGAAGTTCCAAATAGCTAAGCCTCTTGGGGGGTTGGATGTAGTGAGAATCCTGGTCAGGGCATCTGTGTCTAGGTATTTTCTCCTTAGGATTTTGACCCATTTCTGATCACCTTTAGTATGGATATCCCAACAGTTTGGCTCCCATGGCCTAGTTCATTATTGTCAACTATTTTAGACCTGCTCCCCCAGCATCTTGGGGCCTACAGACCTTGTCCCAGGCCAATAGGAGGAACTTGTTGTGATCTCCTATCCCAGACCAGAGGAATCTCCTTAAGATCTGGTTGAGGTCATCTTCCACTGCTTTGGGTAGTTTTAGGCAGGACATTGAATATACTGGGATGGCTGACAGGACTGTCTTGACCATTAGTAGTCTTCCTGCTGAAGACAGCCATTTGCCTTTCCAGGTTCCCATTCTGGCTTTGCAGCTATTAACTAGTTTTTCCCAGTAGCAATTTTTATTGTTTGCTGTAAACAAGGGCATTCCCAAGAATCACCCACGGAGGGAGGCCACTTTTAGGTTCAAAATTTTGGCTAAAATCCTTTGCATGCTTGGTTGAGTGTTCAAAAGGAAGATCTCTAATTTTCCCTAGTTGATGCTTTGACCTGAAGCCCTGCAGTATTCATCTACGAAGTTTTTGATAATCCTTGCCTCTTTTCTACTTGCCTCCCCCATTAAGATTGTGTCGTCTGCAAATTGGAGGTGTGACACTGGCTCCAATCCATTTGCTACTTGGATATCTTTCCACTTATCTTCCCTGACTAGATTTTGAATTCCTCTTCCCAAAACTTATCCCATGATTTTAAACAAGAAAGGGGAGAGGGGGTCACCTTGCCTCAATCCTCTTGAGGATGAGAAAAATCTGTGGGCTGAGCCATTCACAAGTACTGAGAATTTGGTTGTGGAGATGCAGCTTTTGACCCAGTTGACCCAGTTTGTCCCAAAACCAAATTTCTTGAGGACTTCTAGAAGGAATTGTTTGTCGATTATGTGATATGCTTTGAGAATGTCTAGTTTTAATATCATGCAGGCCTTTCTGGTTTTCCTTGAAGAATGGATGGTTTCATGGGCTATGATTATTCCTTCCACTATTGACCTGCCTGGAGCAAAGCCACTTTGTTCTTCTGAAATTATTTTGTCCAAAGCGACTTTGAGTCTATTCACTATTATTTTGGTGACCACTTTATACACTGTATTGCATAGGGCAATTAGCATGAAATCACTCATAGATTGTGGATCCTTTTTTGGGGGTATTAAGGCTAGGAAGGTGTGGTTCATTGCTCCCAACATTGTCATTTTTTTCCTTGATTCCTCTATTGTTGCTCCTAGATCCTCACCCACTATGTGCTAGAACTTCTGAAATAAGCCAGTTGGGAAACCATCCAGTCCTGGAGCTTTGTCCGGGTTCATCTGAAAGATTATCTTTCTGACTTCTTCCAAGGGGATCTTTTGAAATTAATGACAGTTTTGATCTTCATTGATTAATGTTGGTATAGCACACAACAGCTTGTCTCTAGTTGACCTATTTTCAAGGTAGTCCCTATTTAGCAACTCTTCAAAGAAGTCGGCCGCTTCCTTATTAACCTCTACAGTGGATTGTGCCACTTCGCCATTGGCTTTTTTAATTTTTAAAATTTTGTTCCTATTTTTGTTGGTAATTGTTGATTTGTGGAAGAATTTGGTATTCCTATCTCCTTCCTTCAGCCAAGATTCCCTTGATTTTTGTCGCCAGTAGCATTCTTTTTTTTTTAATAGTTATGATAGTTCCTCCTTTAGGGATTTTCCATTTTCAAAGTCCTCTGCATCCATTCCATTTTCTATGACATGTTCATTTAGCGTTTTGATTTCCCGCTCCACTCTTATCTTCTCCTGGAATATATTTTTGAAGTGTGATGTATTCCATTCTTTGAGTTTGGTTTTGATATGGGCTAGTTTTTTGCTGATTTTAAAAAGGTTGGTGTTGTCCCCAAATCTGGTTTCATTCCACCATTGTTCAATTAGTTTTGGTAGTTGCTCATCTCTTAGCCACATATTTTTAAATTTGAAGGGGCTCCCCAGAGGTGGTTCATCATGACCAAGGGTAAGAGAAATGGGGAAATGATCTGATCCTGAAAGTGGTAGAATTTGGGCATCTAGTGTGGTTGCCAAATCAACCCATTCTCCCCAAAGGAGGAATCTGTCAAGCCATTCTGTAATGTTGGTAGATCCTTTCCTCCTATTGGACCATGTGAATGTTCCATTTTTGGTGTTCACATCTTTTAGATGGTTGGTGTCTAGGAATTCCTGGAAATCTTTCTGGATGGTAGTTATCCTCCCCAATCCACCTTGTTTCTCCTCATTGTTCAAGGTTGCATTGAAGTCTCTAGCTATTATACCCAACTCTCCATTTATGTTTTCCAATTCACTTTTTATTTTTTCCTAGACTTGTCTCTTTGCTGTTGAGGCTATTGGTCCATATATGTTGACACAAAAGAAAGAGGTGTTCTTCTTTAGGTCTTTAAACTTGAAAAGTTGCCAGTTATTTTCTTCTTTCTCCACTAAACCTTCTATTGACAGGGGGTTCCATAGGATTCCTAGTCCACTTGAGGCACCTATCGCATCCTTTAAATGACCCTTCCATTGCCTCCAGAAGTCCAATCTCCTCCGGCTTTCTTCCTTGCTCCATTTTGTTTCCTGAATGAGCACAATGTCCACTTTTGATTGGTCTATTTGGCACTTGACCATGTGCCATTTGTCAGGGGCATTAATGCCCCTGACATTCCATGATTTTATCCTCATTCTGCCCTAGGAAGGATGTTTTCCTTCCCAACTAGGATTTTTTGTTGACCTGAGGCATTACCTGCTATTATCAGCTTGGCTTTGTTTGACAACCTGCCTCTATTGGAATTTTTCTTAAAGTTTGGAGCTTTTATTCGGGATTCTGATTGTTCTAATTGTCTTACCTCTAGCAATTCCCCTGCCTCAGTTTCTTCCCAGGGATCCAGTTCTTCCTCTGAGTGAAGGTAGCTAACCTCATCTTCTGAGTGGGCAGTTACATCTTCAGTTTCTTGTGGAGAAAAGACATGTGAGATTGCGGCGGCTTGTTCCAGCTCTTTCACTATCCCTTCAGGTGATTGGGGATTTGGTTCTAGAGACCCAACTTCTTTGGTCAGTTTCCCTAATTGGATTTTATGTCTTTTTGAAGATCTTGGGCCCCTTCCATTAGGGCATTGAGAGCTAACTCTTTGTTACTGGGTTCCTCAACCAAGGTCTCCTTGGCAGGTGTTTCAAGATCATGGGGAATCAGCTTCACTTCTCATGTTGATTGTTGCTTTGTGCTCAAGTTGGCTTTCTTAGTTAGTGCTTTTGCTGATGTGGAGCTTGGATCATGGGGGTTTAGATTTGTACCTCTATTCTCTTTGATTGTGAACTTTCCACCATTTGAGGGTCCCTCCATGTAGGAATCTCTGAAGAGACATTTTCTATGCTCAGATCCTACCCATATTCCAATTTCCTGTTGCCAGCTTCCATATTTTCTCAGAATTTCCAATTTTTTGTAGATCCCAACCCCTTCATCTATTCCCACCAAAATTCCTGCTATAGCTTCTTCTACTCCACTTATGAATTCATCATTTACACCTAGGCACACCCCTAGGGCATCTCCAAAATGAATTAAGGCATCTAAGTTCCATAATTATGTAGGCAAGTCAATTAGCTTGATCCAGATGGGAATTTGGTTTATCTTGTAATTCTAGGGATCAAAGTTAACCCTTCAATTTAGGCAGTGAAAGCTATGGCCATCCATGAACAGGGGTTTTCCATTTACTATTTCCAATTTTAAATCTTGATCGCTAAATTCTATGAGGAAAAAGGAGTTTGGAAGTTGGCTTATGCTTACTTCATTTTTAAATTTGTTTTTCCACCAATCTTTGATCCTTGCTTGGGCACCCTTGTCCCGTCCATTTAGAAAACATAGCTTTCTCCATTAATCGATCTACTCTTTGTTCAATTGTTTCTGATGGCAAGTGCAAAAGTTTGCTTCCCCGGGGATGAAGCTCGTGGCCTACATTTGGTTTATTTTGCATGTCCCTCCTGTTGGCTTTCCAGTTGAACAGTTCCATGTCTCTCTGGTTCAACCCTCTTCGAAGTTCCCCTGAATGTTGATGCATTTTTCCATTGTTGAACAGATTAGGGTTTCTCGGATTCTTGCTTTTCCAAATTTTGTTGGTTCGCATCGGGTTGTTTTTGCCTTTGCTGCGCCAATTCTGGTCCGAGGGTTTTTCCGGTCGACCATTTTCCCGGAGCCACCCACGCCACTGCACTTCTAAGAACTTCTCTTGTTTCATGTTTTTATGTGTAATCTGATTGGGATTGTCGAACTGGTTTCTTTTATGATTGTATATTCTCGTCGATAAGTTTCTCGGCTGGTATTGAGTCAGGTTGCATTTGTCTACCCAGTCGCCATTTTCAAATACCCACTGTGGGATGTGACCTAAGTTCTGGGGGAGAGCTCCATCCGTTGCCTTCTTCCCAATCTCTTCCTCCATTACCAAGTCGCCCCATGTTTTCGTTGCGCTTGCTGCAGATATTTGCTCCTGCTCCTATTCGCCCGCGAGCGTCATTTTTTTTAGGGGGAATATTCTAACTTTTTTTATGTAATTATTCACATTAAGGTTAATTGGTTAAATCCAAGTGCAATTCATAATCAAAATTGGAATTAAAAGACATCATTTTTTTAGGTTTTTGCATAGTATAATCAACATATTATCTTGTTTAAAATATGAAAATTAGCTATATATTTGCATTACTTCCTATTTTTGATTTTTTTTGCATTTATCTAGTGCCTATTATCCATTTTGGGTGCACCTTAGGTTTATTGAAACTTGTATGAGCTTCACAACCTAGTGCCCTATTGCCAATATTGTCGTGAGATGTAGTTTGAGACTCATGTCATCCCGCGATACATCACTCACTATGGTTCTTGGGTTTTCTAACTCTTTCACTCATAGTGTTGACACTATTCAACCCACTATGGACCATACCCTTGACACCTAATTCCCTATGACCTCCTTAGCAAAAACGAATGTGACTAATGTTGAGTCAATGATTGCTAATGTCCCTCAAGAGAACCTAAAAAAAATGGATGAAGAATTTGAAAAATTGTAAAACTTTGTGAGTTCTGAATACATTATTGGTACTACAATTCCTTTCATAGATAACATGAGGAGAATGATTGAAAATGAATGAGGAATAGAAGTTATACGTACCATATCCCACATCATTGATAAGCATGTCCCTACAATGACTAGTTATGCTCAAGCTTTGGGTTATACCCAAAGTAAAGGTGGAAATCCAATTCCTCCTTCCACAACCATGACCTCCATTCTGACATACAATACACTAATCCAACTATTACTACAACCATACAACCTAATAGAAATTTTAATACTATCGTAGGTGTCTCCACTGGGAATTCCTTTAGCTTTCTGCATTCAAATCTCATATCTCCTAACCCATCTCCCCTCACAAATTTACAATTCACTTATCCTCCAAATACATATACACCTCCACCATATTCACCTCCATCTCACAACACAAACAATGATCATGTCCTTAACCAACTCTTGCAAAGTGTTTCATCCCTCCAAAAAAAAATTGCTACATTGAATCAAAATCAAAATGGGCAACCTTCACAATATGTCAAAAGAAACCCATTATCCTTAGAGATATTGAGAACACAAATGCCACAAGGTATAGATATTCCTAGGTTTGATAAATATGGTGGGAAACGAGATCATGTTAGTCATGTGTAGACACATAAAAATGACCAAGACCTGCAAGCACTATTTTACCACCTTTCGTCATGACAGGATTATAACATTTTAATTATGTTTATAACCCACATTCAACTATTAATTAAATAATTTATAATTATTTAATTAATTCATAATATCTCTCATTCTTCATGATTATTAAATAAATAAATTGTATTTATTTATTTAATATGTCACTAATTGTCAAAGGCTTCTAATAATTAAATAAAGTCATCCTATTTATTTAATTAAATCTTTATCATTATGTCCTCCTGATTATTAAATAAATATATTTTAATATATTGATTTAATATGTCACTAATTCCTAAATCCTCTTAATTAAATAGGTTTGATAGTTTATTTAATAAATTAAACTACTTCTTCTAAATTAAATAATTATTTGTAATTATTTAATTATGGCATGTGACACTTTTATATTTTTAAATAAAACAAATCATTTAAAAATATCTCACATGGTTAACTGATTCTTCATTTAGTAATTAATTTCAAAAATCAATTACTAATTGCCTCACAAAATCTTTATTTTGAATTAATTTAATTCAAAAAGGGAAATATTCTTCTACAAATCAAGTAATTTCTAAAATTATTGATTTTCTAAAATCCCATCCTCTTGTCTTCTGATTTTTGCTATTTTCATCTCAACTGTCACATTCAGTCTTGATTTAATTCATTTAATTAAATCTTATTCACACATATGGGTATTTTGCCCTAACCCTAATTGAGGGTTGCCTTATTGAATCTTGACCTTTGATTCTAGGGCATTCCTCAATCTCTCATCTTGTCCGTCCGTTCAAGATTGCATTTTCTATAAAATGACAATCTTGATCTCATTTTCGGATCCATGATCATTTGCTTAGACTACTTTTATTATAGGCATTTCAATCTCACATTTTAGGCTTTTACTGATTTAACTATTTGCATAATAGGAGTAATATTCTAGATTGCATTAGTTTATTTTTCAAATCCTTCAAAGGTATTGCTAAGGCTAGGCATTTTAGAGTTTGCTCACAAAGCTGAGGGCATTCATTTTTATCACAGCAATCTCAAGAAGGTACAATGAAAGTGAAGCATGGAGGAGAGAAGACATGGGTGAGATCAATCTAGTTCATTTCTTTTCTTTCTATTCTCTATTGTATTCCATTGTTATATGATCTCATATACAGGATTTATAATGTTCAACTAACAAATCTGTGTTGCAGAAAATCATATGTTACATTGGTGAACCTGACATTCTAACGAACTTTTGCAGGTGTCGTACGGCTTCAAACTTTCTTTTTTTGCAGAAACAGTACGGAACGATGCATTTGCAAGATGAAACGACACAATCGCTCTGTCGCATCGCATTTGCGATCGCGAGCGACGCAATCGCTTTGTTGCAATGCAAACGATCCTTCGAACGACGCATTTGGCGCGACGCGACGCATCTGACAGACACCAAGCCGTAGGTAACTGGTAAAAAGATATTATAATCTAGATCCGACGCATCCACGGCCAGAGTTTGATTATTTCTTCCATTTTTGGTGTTTAAAAAGAACCAATCCTAGGATAGACACATTAATAGGAATTTATCAATCCTAGGGTAGACATATAAGTTAATGGGAATTTATCAACCCTAGGGTAGCCACCAAATTTTTCTTTTTGGATTAACAATGAACACTATGTTTTTGTGAAGCAACATCTTCACCTAGCATAGAAAATCTTTTATTTTGGGTTTAAAATTGAACTTGTTTTTTTGTGTTTGATTGGATAATAGGCATATGCTCTCCCCTTTACTAGGTGATCAAAAAGCCAAACCTATCCAATTTTATGCATTTATGTTTTATTACAACCCTTAGAAGGCATGTAGTAGTGGGAAAAAGTACTCACCCTACAGGAACGACCTAAGTGGGAACACCTAAAGCCAAGGTTTCCAACCCACTCTAATCAAAATCAAGTTGTTGATGAAAATCCAACTTGACAGTAGTAGGCAGGATAACCATCCCCAAAACCTTTGTTCTAAAGGTTGAGAGGTCTCTCGAGGGAGTATATCCATTGCCACACTGAACGAAAATACTTACTAAGAACCTAGTGTAGTAGCCAGCCGAGTCAGTAACCAAATATCGTTTCAATCACGGTGCAAGGGGAGGGAAGAATCTCCCCCCAAGACACTCACCTTATAATCACCACGGACTGTTTGCTCAGGGGATTCGGTATCCACTTCCATCACCTCGAGTACGCACCTGGAAAAGACAAAAACACGGGCGCCCTCTAGGGGGTGACAAGGCTATGTGAGTCGACGTGATTTTAAGATGTGGGTTGTGATTGCGAGGATGATCCACTTGACTATTAAGAGTGAGTCTGTTTTAACATGCACTTCATATTTTGATTTATGTGTTTGCCAACGGTTTCTAACAGTCTTCAAACAGATTAAAAATCACAAATCAAAACTGCAAACTTTCAGTTTTTTCCAAAAAATTGTATATTGTGACGCAAGTGCTTTGCTACACCGCAATCGCAAGCTACTAAGCCGCATTCACTCTGATGAGCCACATGTGAGCCATCAGGAGCCGCATTCGCTTTGTTAAACCGCAATCGACACTTATAGAGCCGCATCTGCCATTAGTGAGCCGTATTCAGTTAATTGCGCCGCATTTGACAGACATAAACCCGCATTTGCCAGACTGTGTCGCAATCGACACTTCCAGAACTGTTTTTGATTCTGTGAGCCACATTTGCTCTGTCACAACGCATTTGCTGCGACGCATTTGCTAAAACCTGCAAATAACTTCTCACTGTCAAAAACAAAATAGAAAGTCCAAAACTTGTCTTCAGTCAATCCAATCTTTCTTCATTGTTACAGTCCAAACCAAAACAATCTATTGCTCAACTTTCCATCAAACATTGCATTTGTAGGTACCATTTTAGACTCACAATAGGTTCTCATTTGGCCTTCCATTAGATTGCATTGATAGCTTCACCATCTCCTTAGACACTCACTTTTGCAGATTTTAGGAGTTGACTCTTATCATTCATTGTCCACACTTTGCATTCAATACTAGGTTATCATTGGACCCAATTCCCCTTGTCACTTTGTCAATCCGTTTGTGAATTATTTCTCACTCAATAGTCTAGTGTGGAAATTTCACTCTGTCCTAATTATAATCCTTTTATGGTCCATTAGTTTTCAAAAATTGAATCATTGCAAAAACTTTGTTTTCCCAAGTTTGTCCTCTTTAGATCTTTCACTAGTAAGTACATCTTAGGATCATTTCTTACATATCATTTTCCATCTCCTTAGTGTCACAACACTTGCATTCACAAGCCTTTAGTCTTACTTTCATTTCATAACATCCTTTGAAAATCCAAAAAGAAACCAAAAACATAGTCTCATATTTAGATCATTTTCTCCATCATCCCAAGTTGAGTAAAAATTTGTATGGTTGAAACTAGACTACAGAAAAAGGAAAGACTCATGGATTCCTTTGGACAAGACACCAACTTTCTTGGGTTCACAACTGGCATGAACTCATTTCCTAATGCCACAAACAATCCTTGTTTTGACATGGAAAATTCTAACTTCAATCCTTTTAGTGAGATGAACATCCCATCATCTCCATCACATCTTTTTGAACCATTTATTCGACGGGATGAAAATGGGGATGTCTTTGAAGAAGACATATGAGCTGCTGCTCAAAACCCAGAAGTGGCCTCTTTTGTGGAAGAAATGGTCTTAAATGACTCTTCTAGATTCCTAGCTATGCTCCTTGACCAAGGGGCTAAGTTACCAAAGGGATTTGATCTTAACACTCTTAGACCAACTTCTCCCACTCCAACATCACACAATTCCTCCATGGGAGCCTCTCCACAAAATATTATCAACACAATCAATGCTACCTCCCTTGGTCATACTACCACCACAACCAACACAACATCTATTGGGGGATCATCTTCCCAAACCAACACCACATCACAATCCATCACCCAACAAACATCCACCATTCCCTCACAAAAAATGGGGGCAACCACATCAAACCTCTTTGGAACTACATCTAGTTCCATGAGTACATCAGCAAACCTATTATTAGGTTCTTCAAGTGCCATAGCAACCAACTCATCCAACCCGTTTGGGAGAAATAAACGAAGATTTTTCATTGAAGGCACCCAACCCACTTCATCACAGGTTAATACCAACATTCCTGTGACCCAAAACACAAACATTCCTCAAGGCCACAATCTCTTATTTGGGCAAGGCAATCGAGGCGCTCAATCTTATACTCCATTTGGGCATCAACAAGCTCAAAATCAACAAGGCGCTCAATCCTACACTCCATTTGGGCATCAACAAGCTCAAAATCAACAAGGCCATCAATCTTTCACTCCATTTGTATATCAACAAAATCAAAACCAGCAAGGTCCTCAAATTCAGTCCAACATGGCAGGATATCACATCCCCACTTATGCCTCTCAACTCCATACGCAACAGCACATCCCTAATCAAAATACTCATTTCCAACAACCGCCTAATCACAACAATCATTTTGCTCACCGGCAACCCATTCCAAATCAACACATCTCCTCACGACATTTGGGGAATCAAGCTGCCTCTATCACAAACATAGGTGATGCTACCAACCATCCAATGGTGGAAGCACTCACACTCTAACTCGCTGCTCTTCAAACACAAGTGGAGACCTTGCAACAATCCAATAAAAAATCATACATGTCATATGACTTGTGTCCATATCCGTTTGACACAACCTTGTATATGCCACCATTTCCTCATGGATATGCGGTCCCTCATTTTCCCAAGTATAAAGGAAAAACAAACCCCATTGAACACATAAGGGAATTCACCACTAGTTGTATCGACATTGCTTATGAGAAAACTTATCTCATGAGACTCTTTTCTAGAAGTCTTGGAGGTCATGCACTAGAATGGTTCTCACTTTTTCCTAAGGGAATAAAAACATGGGACGAATTGGCAAACAAGTTTGTCAAAAACTATACTTACAATATTGACACAGACATTGACATCGGCTCCTTATGTAAACTTACCCAAGAGGATGCAGGAGAGACTTTCATTCCATTCTTTCAAAGATGGAGAACCTTAGCAAGCAGATGTCCGGTAGAAATACCTGAAAAGGAGAAAGTAACCATGTTTGTACAAACTCTCCTTGGACCACTAAGGTATGGATTACAAGTCCATTGTTGCACCACTTTTGTGGACCTTGTTGAAAAGGGTGTTCAACTGGAGAAAACCTTGATTGCCAAAGGTGAATTGAAATATGGTGGCAAAACCATCAACACCACCACCAATAATAACCCAAGTAGCTCAAACGACAAAAAAAAATACTAGGTTAAGAACAAACACATCACAAATGACGGTGTAGATGATGCAAAAACCGTCAATGCAACAGGTCCTGTACTCACAATCAAAGGAGTACAAAATCAAAACACACCTATAACTACACCGACACCAACTACCAATGCTATCCAAAACAATCATGTGCAATCTAATCAAAGGTAGTTGCGTCAACCACGACAGTTCCAAAAGTGCACATACACCCCGTTGGGTGAACCTATCGAAACTATCTTGAAGAAACTTCTTCAAAACGGCGTCATAACGCTAGAAGAGCCAAAACCATATGACCCTGGTCAATTCAAGTCGTCATGGTGGGATGAAAATTCATTTTGTGATTACCACCATGCCAAAGGGCACAAAAATTCCTCTTATCGCCAATTGCGAAATCTGGTGCAAGATCTCATAAAGAACCACACCATTGAGTTGGGTGGTCAATCTTTTACATCTAATACAAATCATACCATACACAAAAACCCACTGCAGGATCATGGTAAAGCTTCCTCGTTTGGCACAAAGCATACAAACCATCAAGCCAACCACATCCATCCGACCTATAATACTACTCGTCCTGCATATAGTTATACCAATGGTACTATTATTAACAATCTTCGCACTACTAATAAAGATGAATCTGTTAATACCATCAACATTAAAAGAGCCCCAGAATGCAATGTGACTACGCACAAAGGCAAGGTCACTATCTCGGGTCCTTCTGCCCATCAACCAAAGATCACCATACCTGGTCCGTCCGCCAGACAATCCAACCCAAAACTGGAGTTCAACATTATTGAGCAATTAAATAAAACACCTGCTCAAATATCCATTCTCAAACTGCTCCGTATTTCACCTACGCATAAGGCCATCTTAGATAAAGTACTGCAAGAGTCAAGCATCCCAACCAACATCGATTTCAACCAATTTGAGACTATGGTCCGATACCTAAATTCGCCTCACCACATCACCTTTTCAGACAGTGACTATTCCTCACCCGAACCATTGCATAATGATGCCCTTCACATTGAGGTTTTTTTCCATAAACATAAGGTTAGACAGGTCCTAGTAGATGGTGGAGCAGGATTGAACATCTGCTCTCTGAAATTGGTCAAAGCTCTTGGTTTCTCTGATGCATGTGTAGATGCTAGCAAGATCATCGTCATCAAGGCATACGATGATGAAGAACGCGCTTCTAAAGGTGTTATTACCATTCATCTCTAGGTAGGACCTGTTATCATAGATACAACATGCCAGGTCCTGGATCATGATATACACTATAATATCTTGGTCATCCATGGATTCATGCTCTAAAGGTCATTCCATCAACATACCACCAATGCCTCAAATTCCCTTTTGATGGAATTGAGATCACCATCCCAGGAGATCCTGATCCATTCCAATACTGTACCAACCTGTGAACTACTGCTGAGCACCAGGTACCCATCAATCAAGAGGCCTCATCTTCCAACTCATCCAAATACATTGACCCATCGACACTCACGAAATCATCCATCCCATCATCTTCTATCGCACCATCTCCATCGACCTCCATCCCAAGTAAAGATATTCAGATCCAGGATCTTGGTTGTGGAGAGTTCAAATTAAATACGGCTTACTGTATAACCACAATACCGAAGTCACCTAAGGTCTATGGTAGACCATGTTTTGCATTAGAGCCCAAAATAACTTTCAAGGTTCCACCAAAAAGTGTTTTCACACGGTGGGGCGATATGGGTAATGAAGTCATTATTGACATGGAGAACTGGATTTACAAAGACCCGACAAAATTATCTCCACTACCCTTGCATCTCTATGGCAAAGGATATGATATATGCAAAGCCCAAGGTTTTGATGGTACAAGCGGCCTCAGAAAGAACAACAACGGAAGACGGGAACATAACGGCAAGACCAAGATACATAGGGCTAGGGTATGACCAAGTCAGAACTGACAATCAACGTACCCTTTGAACTTTCAAGTAAGGTTGTAATGGCTACAAAAAGTGTTGAGACATGCGAAGAATCCCTTACTGAAACATACTCAAATGAATGGGAATGGGAATCTGAAAAAACTGTCAGTGACTATGACATTGATGAACTATTCTTGGAACCTGGCCAACCTTCCTTTGAAGAGAGATTCCGCATGAAATATGACATTGACCATATTAACCAACATTCTAAAAATAAGGAATGGGTAAGCATTCCGTGGAATCCAAAAACACACAAGGTGCTATCGGCAATACCCGAACCATCCCACCCCATTCCTGAACCCACCCATGAGCCAAATTTATCTGAGCCCACTATCCATACTTTTGAAACGCCAACCACTAGTCACGATGCTAATTTTATCCCATATTATGACTTTGAATTCAATTCATCTGACTCAGAATATGGACCTTCCATTGCATCAGACACGGAAGTGGAAATTGACAACTTTGCCTTTACACTTGAAGCATCAATTTTCACACTTTTCGCATCCTCCCCATCCTTCACCAACACTGACAATGGGATCCCTCTTGTTTATCCACAACTGATCGACTGGGACCAACAAGACTCACTGGTAATGGACATATTTCAAAATGCCGAGGCAATTGCAGAGTTCATGGGGCTAAGAGAAGGTATTCCATAGGGTGATCACAAAATAGGGTTCTCCATTGATCTAGATTGTGTAGCTTACTTCGAGGAGACTGTGCAATCCTCCAGTCGCAAAAATACAAAAAAGAAAAAAGAAAAAGAAATGCCTTTAGGTGAAAACTGCAAGGCACCTTCTGGCAATAAAATAGTAAAAACAAAGGACATATCCGAAGGTGAAAACCTCTTTGAGGCACCTAAGGATGGAGGATTGGACTTTCTTCCCGTTACACAGGAAAATTCAGCTATGCTTATTGAAGACACAGTGGAAGTTAACATAGCCACACCCAAGAATCCCAAAATGATTCTCTTGGCTGCATCATTGTCAGACGAAGAAAAACCTAAATTTAAACAATTCTTCGCAGACAGAAAAGTTAACTTCGCATGGTCATATGCTGACATGTTAGGTCTTGATCCAGCATTGGTTTTACATCATCTTCCTCTAATCCCTGGAAACAAGTCAGTCAAACAAAATTTGCGCAAGATGCATCCACAGATTGCACTACTTGTCAAGGTGGAACTAAAAAAGTTACTGGATGTTGAATTCATAAGATCAATTGATTATGCGGATTGGATATCAAACATTGTCCCTGTTACCAAACCAAATGGACAAATCAGTATTTGCACGGATTTCAGAGATTTAAACAAAGCTTGCCCAAAGGATGACTTCCCCCTACCAAGCATAGACATGATTGTTGACCTCACAGCAGGAAATGAGATGCTCTCTCATGGATGGCTTTTCAGGCTATAACCAAATCAGAATTGCAACAGAGGATCAGCATAAAATGCCATTCACTTGCCCTTAGGGAACATACTGTTGGAACGTCATGCCTTTTGGCTTAAAGAATGCAGGTGCAACATACCAGAGGGCTATGAAAACAATCTTCCATGACATGATGCACATTCTAATGGAATATTATGTGGATGACCTATTGGCAAAATATTTGACAAGGACAAAACATCTCAAAGTCTTGGATAAAAATTTTAGACGGCTCGAGGATTACAAGGTTAGATTGAACCCAAAGAAATGTGTCTTTGGAGTCACTTCAGGCAAGCTGCTAGGATACATTGTTTCAAGACGAGGCATTAAGGTTGACCCTACAAAAGTAAAGGCAATTCTGGACATGCCCCCTCCAAGAGGAACTAGTGAGTTGCGAACACTTGAAGGCAAATTACAATATATTCGTCGCTTCATTGCACAATTGGCAGACAAGTGTCAACGATTCCAATATCTGCTCCGCAAAAACATTCCATTTGTATGGACAGATAAGTGCAACATGGATTTTGACAAAATTAAAGAATATTTATTAACAGGCCCAGTGTTAATGCCACTTATTGAGGGAAAACCATTGATTCTATATGTCTCTGCAATGACAAATGCATTGGGGGCATTATTGGCGTAAAATGACCATGAAGAAAAATAAAGAGCCATATATTACATCAGTTGCACATTAATTGGATATGAGCTCAACTACACAACCATTGAACGGGCATGCCTGACAGTTGTCTTTGCAGCACAAAAACTAAGACACTATATGCTAAGTCATCAAACACATTTGATAGCAAAGATTGACCCATTAAAATATCTCCTTAGTCGAGCAGCATTGACAAGTCGCTTGGCAAAGTGGGTCATGATTTTAAGCGAGTATGACATACAATATGTCGAGTGCAAGGCTATAAAAGGTCAAGTAATAGTAGATCAACTGACAGATGCACCAATCCAAGCCACTCATCCGCTGATCACTGATTTTCTTGATGAGTTAATCTTTCATGCAAAACCAACTTTACCATGGAAACTATACTTTGATGGATCCCACACTGGGCATGGCTCAGGAGCAGGCATATTATTTATCACACCACAAGGGGATTCAATTCCTAAATCATTTTGGATCGCTTTCCCTTGTACAAATAATATTGCAGAATACGAGGCATTGGTCACAGGTCTCAAGATAGCAATTCAATGGAAATTCAGACACTCCTTGTATTTGGGGATTCTCAATTAGTCATCAACCAAGTGAATGATGACTATGACACAAAGGATGAAAAGTTGCTCCCTTACAAGCGCATGGTGGATAGTTTCCTAATGTACTTCTAAATGATTACATTTGAACAAATCCCAAGAACACAAAATAAAGCAGCTGATGCAATGGCTACTATTGGATCTCTTTTAGACATTCCTAAGAATGTGTCACAGTTTGAATTCTTAGTGGAACAACTTTTGATGCCTGCATATGATATTCCAGAGTCAACAATGGTGTGTGAGATTGTTGGTCCTAGCTCGCCTTGGTACCAGGATATATACGACTATCTTAAATCCCAAATCCTCCCACCCAACCTGTCCAACAACCAACGAAAATCCTTTATCCGAAAAGTGGCTAGACATACCATCATCAGTGACACTTTATACCACCGTGGCTTTGACAACACCCTTCTTCGCTGTCTCGACACTGATGAAGCCCAAATGACTTTACGATAATTACATGAGGGTATATGTGGATCTCATTCAAGTGATCCAACCTTAGCTAGGAAATTCACCAGGCTGGGGTACTACTGGACGACATTGGAAAAAGATGCTCTTCAGTTTGTTAGAACATGTCAGAAATTCCAGGAGCACAGTGATCTGATTCACGCACCTGCACAAGAATTGAGACCTATCACTTCTCCATGGCCTTTTGCACAATGGGGACTCGACCTCGTGGGTAATATCCATCCATCCTCTTCAAATGGCCATAAATTCATAATAACCGCCACTGAGTATTTCACTAAGTGGATTGAAGTCGTCCCTCTCACCTACATCACCGGTAAACAAATATCCAAGTTCATCCTAAATTACATCATTTTCTGGTATGGTGTCCCACAATCCATCATCACAGATAACGACAGTCCATTCAAAAATCAGGACGTTCGTGAGCTCTATGAGCGATTCCACATTCAACACCATTTTTCCACCCCATACTACCCACAAGGTAACGGCCAAGCTGAGGCATCCAACAAAAAAATCTTTCACATTCTGAAGAAGACTGTCAACGACGCTGGCCGAGATTGGCACCTACAACTTAATCTTGCTTTATGGGCCTATTGTACTAGTATCCACACCCCCACTAGAGCCACTCCATTTTCCCTGGTCTATGGATCTGAGGCCATATTGCCCATCGAGGTCAAAATTCCTTCTCTCCAAGTCTCTTTGAAAGGAATAATTGATGATGAAGAATACAGACATACTTGCCTACATGAACTGGAAATGCTACAAGAAAGATGACAAAATGCCTTAAATCATCTGCAAGCATATCAAAATCATCTCTATAGAAGTTATAACAAAAGAATCATGGTGAGAAAGTTTGAAATCGGTGACTTGGTTCTCATGCAGAATCCCAGAAATCAGGCGGACCGTGAAAAGCCTGGTAAGTTTGAGGCTAATTGGCTTGGTCCTTACATCATTACTGCCACATTTGGCCACACCTGATGGAGAACAGTTGACAAAACCTATTAATAGTTTACACCTAAGAAAGTTTTACACATAGCATCAGAGAGCTTGGGCTAAAAATCTACAAAATACAAAAAAATTGGAAAATACAAAAAAAATCGTCCCTTGATGAAAACTTGGCAAACAGGCGTCTTGGTGACACCAAAAAAATTGAAAAATGACAAAAATAGTAAAAAGAAATGAATTCATCCAATAGTGAAAACCTAGCAAACAGGCGCTTTGGATAGGTACCATGGTGAAAACTTGGCAAACAGGTGCCATGCGTAGTCAATCGTTGCTTCGCCATCTATTGTCACTCAAATCAACTTTTATCCATTTGTCATAATCACAAAGGCCCGACACATTCACGACATCCATCCTAAGTCCAGTCAATTTCGACCATGGTTAACATTTGGTTGACATCATTCCTGGCATATCCCTGCCTTTGCCTTGCGTTTACCTATCTCCATTTCAATTGAACTCAGATACTCCCTGCTCTATCTAGGGGCAAGACCTTTATCATGCAACTGCAGTGGGTACCACACATGATCCTGCATTCTTAAAAGTCCTGAAAAAATCATAAAAATTTGAAAAAGTCTTGAAAAAATCTGAAAAATCTGAAAAAGTCCTGAAAAAATCATAAAAATCCAAAAAAGTCCTGAGAAAATACAAAAACATCCAAATCAATGTCAAAATCCAAAAACAAAGTCAAAGTCAATCTCTGTCTGGTCAATCCAATCAGTGCTGTCAAAATCAATATTTCGTCCAGGTCCGAACTACATTGTCTCTGCGCATTTTCTATGTAGGCAAGATTCATCTTTGAATCCTTGAGACATTAGGTTAGTCTTTCTAGGTTTGTCAAAATAAATCATGATTCAAGATTTTGTCCTTCAGACAATGTCATTGGTCGTGTTGAACTACGAGGTCTCTGAGTGCATGACGTAGGTAAGGCCATCAATCGATGGAACCTCGAGGCCGCACTAGGTCAGTCCATTAGGGTTCATGGCACAACATTGTCACACACATCAAGCTATCTTCAAATCAAGCGAATCTTATGTCAATCTGGAACTATCAACCTATCGGCAATCTGTTTCGTCAAATATTTTTTCAGTCAATTCAGCATGTCCGCAATGACATGTAGTCAAAATCATATCAAGGCAATTTATCATGGCAAAAATTTGAGTTCATCTTCAAGATGTGTCCTTCTGAAAAGCAACTCTTGTCACTTTTTTATGCTTTTGGATGTGTCCTTCCTAAGCATCATCATCATCACCTAGCATCTTGATGGATTCTCCCAACTTCGAGAATCAATCTCCTAGATATCAACGTCATTTAGGATGTGTCCTTCCTAAATTTGATATCGCTCGACATTTGGCAAAACTTGACATTAAAAACACTTGGCAAACTTTTTTTCTGTCTTTTGATGATTATGAGGATATTAGTTCCTTATGTCTTAGGAACAATGACATATCATGATGATTATCCTTGTCTGCTTATCACTCTACTATTAGATTTTCTAGGATGTCCTGACTTCAGAATTTAGAGAAGCAACGACATAGTATGATGATTTTACTGTCTGTTTTTACTATCATGTGGCTAGTTTCTCCACGATGTCCTACCATCAGGATTTAGAGAAGTAGCGACGTCTCATGATTAGTTTGGTTTTTCTGGCAGTTGGTCATGATAAGTGGCTAGGGGAAATTGTGTTCCTTGCATGAATTATGATCATCCTTTGTCTACGGCTATTGACTTACGTGATGGTTCGACCTTGCACACTATTGATCAATGTCATATCATAGTGTTTGTTGACCATCATGACATTTTTGCCCAATGATGATTAAAGAGCAACAACTAGCATAGCACTATAGCAAAGCTTTGAAGGATTTTTAATTTTCCACACTAACATGCATATCTTTCTTCGCACTAACATCTGTCTTCGTCTTCTCTTCTATGGTTCTCGGATGATATCCTGTGACATACAAAAACAAAGAGGCATACATGGCATGAGCATTTCATATTCACATCTGCATAAATCAAATATCATAATTCACATTGCATAAACACCATCATTTACATCCATTCATAAAAACATCATTTGCATCAACATATCACATCATTATCACATTGCATATGGCATTCATACATAATCACATCCATAATTGCATTCATAAAAAATAAGCATAGTATCCATACATCTCATATCATAAAAGCATCACATAAACATCGCATAAAACATGAAAATACCATAACACATAACATCATATAGGTCATATCAAAACTGCATCGCATATATATACAATTTCAAAAAAAAGTCATGTCACAGGATAGAGTCGTATAACATCCCAAAAATAGAGCTCGCAGGCTCGAATATCAAAATACAAATGTATACAAAATAAGTCCTAGGATGGACCTCCTCCATCCCGTAGAGGTGAACTGTGAGGTAACTGTGACTGATCCATCAAATGGAATGTGACCTGGATAGGTGTCCTCTCCTGTGTCTCACTCTGGGATCCCGTGGGATTAGTAACAGGAGGCTGGCTCTACTTTGCCTAGTGTCCTAACGACACTGATCTATGTCCATGCTCCAATCTGTGATTGTGACCTGATGACTGCCCTGATGTAGTAGACCCTCCAGCATTGGTGTGACTACTGCTATGGGACCTACTGCTGTGGGACCTACTGCTGTGTGTCCAGTTGCCACTACCTGTCCTGCTATAGGATTGGGACAATCCTAGGTCCCATCTATCTAGTGGAACAGTCTGCTCATATAGTACCCTGTATCGGCCCCTGCTTTCTACCATCCTGACTAACTCCTGAGCCATATCCCCTGTCGATCCAGAGCACAACTCTGTAAAATTAGCCACCCACCACTTTGACTCCTGTCGTCGAAGTATGGCCTGATCTCTCTCAACCCGGGTGATCTCTAACTCTGCTGCTAAGGCCTTGTTCTAAGACAAGACTACATCGAGTCTGCTCTATAGGTCTGTGATCTGCTGATCAACAGTAGCATCCGCAGGCAAAATGGGTGATCTGTCACCCTCATCATCTCCAGAGATCATGCGCTCCTATAGTCGCTGATCTGCCTCATCCTCCTCCTCCTCCTCATCTATCTCCTCCTCGACCCGGACCTCCTCCACATCTATGTCAAGAGGATGACCCCCAACGAGTGGATCCTCCTCTACTCGCTCCTCCACCACCACCTCCACCTCCTCCTCAACCACCACCACCTCCACCTCCACCTCCTCCTCCTCCTCCTCCTCCTCCTCCTCCTCCTCCTCCTCCTCCTCGCCACCTCTCACCTCCTCGGCCCTCGCCTCTGGCTCCCTCACCTCCGGATCCTCTCGAATGGGTGGCAACGGTACACCACCCACTCTCTATTTGACTCTCCTGGGCTGCCTCCACCCTCGATCATCTCTCCTCCTCCTAGCACCCCTGCCATATCCCCCATCTCCTCCATCTCCACTTCCTCCACCATCTCCTCCACCCCCTCCACCTCCCCCACCTCCTCCATCTCCCCCATCTTTTCCTCCTCCTCCCCTGCCTCTGTCTCTACTCCTGACACCTCTACCATCCCTCCCTACACCTTTGCCACCTCGGCCTCTCTACGAAATCTGTGGAATGACTGACCTCTGATCTATAGGCGGTGGACCATTCTGTCAAAGGGATGGGCCTATGAACCTGCCACCAGGTGTCAAACTCGACAGACGTCCCTGGATCTGCTGGACCCCCTCTCCATGCCCACTGAACTGCCACCAAGTTGTCAACCTATTGCTTTGTTGTTGTCACTGATATGGGCGGCCCCCACATGGTCTCCTTGGAAGATCGAGCATACTCTACCGTGCTTATTGGCACAACCTACTACTCCCCAAACTGTCGTAGTACCCGCTGAGGCAGGTACATCTCAATGATCCGTTGGGTTTGAACAGTATGGCCGATCAAATGCCTGAAGTGTCTGCAAAAGGATAGGTGACCATCCTCATCTGACCACTGTGCACAATCTCTATAGGGTCTCCAGATAAAGTTGATCATCGTATCAATATGATGACGCCAATACCCGGTGTCTCCCACGCGAGTCTGACTCACTGATCCCGCATATAGGTAAATGTAGGACATCCCATCACCCAGCTGCTGAATCTGCACTGGTGGTCAAAATACGGGAATGCGCTCCCATACCCAAATCATTAGGAGGGTAGTACTGCAACTGATGTTATGCCCCCGATGATAGACAACCTCGTGTAGCTAGTGGTACAACATGGCCAACAAGCATGGCCCCCAAGCGAACACAATCTTTTGTCCCCACATGCGAACAAGAACATCTCCCCATCCAATAGGAAATCCGTGATCACGACGATCTGGAATCAATAATCTGGCGATCAAGGTCATGAGCATGGCATGGAAACTGATCAGCTACAATGTCCCAACCGATCTCGTAATCGTCTAGGTCTAAATGAGCACCATCAACACTCTCGTACATCTCGAACAAGACCTGTCGCCCTTGATGCGGATCATAGACCACCCTCTCTCCGCTGATCAGAATCCAGAGAATACGGTACACATCCTCCAAAGTCACTATCACCTCTCCAATAGGCAGGTGAAACGAGCAAGTCTCAGAATGCCACCTCTCATAAAGAGCTGTAAGAAAACCTTTGTTTTCTCGAATAATGGGCATGTAGGCAACATTGTACAGGCCTAAGGCCATCAATCGTCGTCTTTGTCTATCACTAAGACAATCTCTGAAAGCATAAGTTGCTGGGCGGAACTCTCGGGTATAAATAGGTGAAAGTCGACTCTGCACAAGGAAAGGCCAAGGATTAGCACATATTGATCAACATTACGGAAAGTTTAATACAATTGAAAAATCAAGGGTACATAATGGTTAATATAGGCAAGATCAACAAAAGTCAACTTTGGTCAACTACAATTGTGTCGCGTTGACCACAAATGCATCACAATATTTCGATTGCGACACTTCTCATGACAAATGCGTTGCAATATATCAAATACGTCATTCTGACCAACAAATGCGCTATCTAACATTGATTGCGTCATTGTAAAAAGTAAATGCGCTATTCAACAGTGAATGCGTCATTGAAGATAGTGAATGCGCGATCTAACAACGAATGTGTCGTTTGACTTATCAATTGCGTTACGAAATGTCAAATGCGTCGCAAAGACATCAATTGCGTCGTAATATTTCGATTGCGTCATTTGAACTTGCGAATGCACAAATGCACAAAAAACCTAACCTGTCCTTTGCACTTGTGTCACGACGCAAGCAAATGTGGCGATCACGAAGTCGTTTGCGGCTTTCGCGATAGCATTTGCATCGCACTGCATTTGTTTAACGCCCTTTAAACCCTAATAAATGCATCAAAATAAAAATTTGACAAGTTGGATAGGGTACTTACCAATGCCTTTGCGCCCTCGGGTCGTCGAAATGTACGCACGCGATATCCATAGTGTGTAGTCGTAAGAATCACCATCGTCGCTCAGAGCTCTGGTTTCTGAATTTTCTAAATGACAAATGAGCAAATGACATTTGTTTTGACCTTTTCAACCTATTTATAGGCTGAAAATTAGGGTTTTGACCTAGTAGGTTATATTGGAGGCTCATTTGACCACCTTTGACTGGCATTTTGGCTAGCTTAATGTCCTCCGTTTTCAAAATCATTCGCATCGTTACTTATCTGGTCATTGATTGAGTTAATCGGGATATTTTCCAAATATTTCTGACCCTAGGTCAAAATTCAAAAATTTTCCCGAAGGGGCATAGACACTCCATACCTTCACTGGGGCATATTTTGGACTTGTTTTCTTTGCCACAATATGACAAGCTGCATTATGACAAAGAGGGGCAAATGTAGACACATAAAAATGACCAAGACCTGCAAGCACTATTTTACCACCTTCGTCATGACATGATTATAACATTTTAATTATGTTTCTAACCCACATTCAACTATTAATTAAATAATTTATAATTATTTAATTAATTCACAATATCTCTCATTCTTCATGATTATTAAATAAATAAATTATATTTAATATGTCACTAACTGTCAAAGTCTTCTAATAATTAAATAAAGTCATCTTATTTATTTAATTACAACTTTATCATTAATGTCCTCCTGATTATTAAATAAATATATTTTAATATATTGATTTAATATGTCACTAATTCCTAAATCCTTTTAATTAAATAGATTTGATAATTTATTTAATTAATTAACTACTTCTTCTAACTTAAATAATTATTTGTAGTTATTTAATTATGGCATGTGACACTTCTATATTTTTAAATAAAGAAAATCATTTAAAAATATCTCACATGGTTAATTGATTCTTCATTTAGTAATTAATTTCAAAAATCAATTACTAATTACCTCACAAAATTTTTATTTTGAATTAATTTAATTCAAAAGGGAAATATTCTTCTACAAATCAAGTAATTTCTAAAATTATTGATTTTCTAAAATCTCATCCTCTTGTCTTCTGATTTTTACTAATTTCATCTCAACTGTCACATTCAGTCTTGATTTAATTCATTTTATTAAATCTTATTTACACATATGGGTATTTTGCCCTAACCCTAATTGAGAGTTGCCTTATTAAATCTTGACCTTTGATTCTAGGGCATTCCTCAATCTCTCATCTTGTCCGTCCGTTCAAGATTGCATTTTCTATAAAATGACAATCTTGATCTCATTTTCGGATCCATGATTATTTGCTTAACATATTTTTATTATAGGCATTTCATTTCTTATCTTTAGGCTTATTATTACTTGCATATTAGGATTGAGTTTCTAATTGCATAGTTTAGTAATTTAAATACTTCAAAGGCATTGCTAGGGCTAAGCATAGATAATTTGCTCACAAATCTGAGGGCATTATTATCACAGCAATCTTAAGAAGGTACAATGGAAGTGAAGCATGGAGGAGAGAAGACATGGGTGAGATCAATCTAGTTTATTTCTTTTCTCGTTTATTCTCTATTGTATTCCATTGTTATATGATCTAATATACAGGATTTTATAATGTTCAACTAACAATTATGTGTTGCAGAAATTCATATGTTACAGGCACATGTAATGGGTTTTGAACATTGCACAAATTTTTGGGTGGATGTAATTTAGGAGGGGAAGTGTGTGGCAGTATGAGTTCTCTAGGAGTAGGAGGAAAAGAAGGTGGTTCATAAGATAGTGTGAAGGATGCCGGTAAAGTGAATTAGTGTGATGGTAAATTTAGGATGATGTGGTATGAGTCATGTGTTAAGGAGAATCATGGGGATAAAAATGGGTGGTATGGATATGGTTGAATGGGAGAATGTGATGAGTCTTTGGTTGGTTGTTTAGTTAAGTGATGGGTAAGGTATCTTTTATGAGATTGTTAGAAGGTGTGATATGTAATGGTGTGAATAGTTCAATTCAATCTTTGAGAGGTGTAAATGTGAGGTAATATAAGGTGTAGGTATGCGATGGTATTTGGTTTTATGGCTATTCAAGGAAGGTTCCTTAAAATGATTATTAATGATGGTATTTTTTGGGGAATGAAGTATGAGAGTGTGAGTGCAGGAATAAATAAGGGTGAGTAAGGTGGGTTTGAGAAGGAGGGGAGACTGGATTAATATTGAATAGGATGAACTATGGATAGATAAAATGTGATGAGGAAGAGATAATGGGGAATATGATGAACTATGATTAGGTGATGGACTAAGATTATTGGGGAATAATAAGACACAAGGTAAACTAGTTTGTATAATGTGGAAAAATTAAAGGTGAGAAAGGGGAATTTTATGTAGCGATGAATTCATAGGGGATGGAGGGGAATGAACTAATTAGGTAATGAGGTAGCAATAAGATCTAGGATGATGAAGATGAAGGAAGGCATTTGAGATCGAATACTCGGGACACAGAGTAAACTAGTACGTATGGTGTGGAAAAATTGAAGGTGAGAAAGAGGAATATTGTGTGGGGATGAATTAATAGGGGATGGAGGGGAATGAATTAATTAAGATATGAGGTAGTAGTAAGATCTAGGATAATGGAGATGAAAGAAGGCATTCAAGATCAAATACTTGGGATGCAAAAAAGGTAGAAAATTATAGAAAGGGTAAAATAATTTATGATGATGGATGAGAATATTTACGATGAGGGAAGTATACGTAGGTCCAAGACATGGTTAAGGATATGCAATTACATGGCTAAGAAGGAGGCAAAGTAATGGAGGTCCAAGAATCTTAGATGTAATTCATCACGATTCTTAAAGTTCATTTTAGTTAACTAAGGAAAAAATAATAAGGAAAAAAATTAGTAGATCGTGGGGACCGATAGTTAATTGAATACAGATAAACTCGTTCTTTTATAGTTTAGAAGTCTAGAATAGTAGGATATGTTAGGTTCGGCAAATAAAATAAACTTATAGATCAACCTTTTTTGAAAATAGTTTTGGGTTTTTTTGGGGGTGTGTTTGCATGTGTAAATTAATGTTACCTGAGGCTATGTCCAACTATACTAATAGTAATTCAAAACCATATGAGCTAGTATTGAGAACTGAACTAAAAACTTAACAAAATATGCAACACGTGCAAGAATTAGAAACTAGGAAATAAGAATAATGACTATATTCAAAGTGAGAAACAATAAAAAAGTGGCATTATATGAACCTATGTAGAGAAGTGGTTCTTATGAAGTTTTCTTGGAATTATGTGTAGATATTTTCAAGATTAGCAACCTACCTGAGAGCATTAACTAATTTTGACAATCACCATGCCAACATTGTTCAAGGGTGTTCCTTAATAAAAGTGTAGGTAAATATTTGAATCTTAAATTATGCATGAACTTCTTAGAAGTTATCACCTACAATAAATCAACAAAAAACATGTAATTGACAACAAACTTAGGGGGTCTTGGTAAACATGAATAATATAAAATATGAAAGTTGAAGAGTGTTGGAGCAACCAAGATCAAAATGCAAATTCAATGATATCTTCCATGAGTGATAAATGAGAAAAAAATAATGTCTATCAAATAAAAAGGAGAGTGTATAATGTACAATGAGATCCTTGCATATAAAGGCAAGGAAGAAGAGGTACAAAGAAAGGATTGAACATCTGATCATCCCTGCAAATGTGCAACACATTTTTTCTCACATGAGACAAGTGTAAGGACATGTGTGAGGTCCACACGAGGCAATAAAAATAGATATATATCCTCCAATTAAAACTTCAATAAAGAGTGAATGGGTCAACCTAGATGGGGTGATAAGCTAACTAGTATGATAATGACCTTATTTACACCAATACCCCCTTAAGTACAAATCAAGGAGGATAAATTAAATGATGATGGGTCTGAGTTAGTAGGCCATATTAGGCACCCATGTACAAACAAATTTCTCATAAATTGAGTAAAGGAGGAAAACCTATAGGAAAAAACCCCTTTCAAAAAGAGATGATATATATTAGAATACAAATTCAATGATATTTTCCATAAGTGTATAATGAGCATAAAATAATGTCTATAAAATAAAAATGATAGTATGTAAAATGTACAATAAGAGACATATATAAAGGTAAGGAATAAAAGGTAAGAAGGTAGGACTAGATGTTTAACTACACCTACAAATGTGCAACACATGTTAGCTGACATGAGACAAGTGTGATAACATGTGTAAAGATTGCATGAGCTGAGACAAATGGATAGATAGCATCTAAGAAAAATAAGCTTAGAGGTGTGAATGGGTCAACCTAGAAAGGATGATACACTAACTAGTTTGATAATGACCCTATTTACACTAACAAAGAGTTGAAACTATTTCACCTAAAATATGGATTAATGATAAACTAGATTAAATGGGAATTAATGATCATATCATAAGAAAAGATTCCAATAGTTTTGAGACCTTAATGTATAGTGGAAGTAGAAAAAGCAATTGAAAACCTAAAAGTATTGATTGTTGACCAAAAGTATGATGAAACGATCATTTTGGAGCAATATCACAATAATTTTTTGATTTCTTAGCATGAATGAGTCTATGGACCTATAGTATTAAAATATGTTAAAAACTATTGAAATAGACCTTAAAATTAACAAGTGGAAATCTATAGGGTGGCCTTATTGTGTTAAATAGATATTTGTAACTTTTGTGGGGGATCAATTGAAAAATTTAAGCCATACTTTGTCTCTTCAACTTCCTTAGAAACTCTATAGACTTTCTTAAAAGTGATCTACAATCAAACTTTTGTGGATGGAAACAAAGGTTAAAGGGGTTGTTTTATTTAGTCAATCCCCTTTAAGGATTTCAAGCATGGACTCACATTGAAATTTTGATAAAAAGTAAGCCATAATACCTATATATGTAACAAAATAAATCTGAATCCTAAAATAGCCATTAAAATTGAAATATGATGGTAGAGTGTTCATGGAAACACAACAAGATAAGTTGGGTGGGAGAAAGGTTTTTGAAACAAAAATTGGGTTCACTCCAAAAGGGTTTTAGGATATTGAAGAGGATTTATATGTGATGGGAAATCTTAAGTCTAAATCAATCTAATGGGGATTTGACATGGAATGGATTTCAACTCCAAAAGAGGGTATAAAAGTGCTTGCATTCACAAAGGGGTTGATGGGAAAAACACATAAATGATCAAATAAATAATTGATGGCTAAAGGACAATGATAGAGGAGATTTTCAATTATAAATTAAAAAGTGGCTGAGAAATCAAGTGTAAATGACAAAACACTAAGGTAAATGCATGAATAATGGAAATGGGGAGATGAAAAAATAGTGATGACGAAAAGGGATATCAAAAGATCACAAGGATATGGGGAAGAGGTAAGAAGAGGTCCCCATAATTTTTTTAGAAGAATAGCTTCCTTTTAAATAAAAACCATAAATAAAACTTTATCACCTATAAAAAATCCTTAGAAATCAGCCATATAATCTTAAATATCTTGTTGCAAAATTGTCCAAATGTCAAATAAAAATTATTTGAGGTTTTGGGCATGAATCTAGCTCACTCTTAAAGTTCTTGAAGTAGTGTTGGGTTGTTGGCCATGAATATACATAACCAAAAACTATAAATCTTGATGTATGTAAAGCTATACATAGTTTTTTAATGCAAGTAAAGCTAAATCCAGTTTTTTGCAAGAAGATTTACATTTTATGCAAGGGACTCTAGAAGTATCAAATTTAAAGCAAAAACCTTATGACCAACTAAAAATTTCTCTTTTTCTATGTTAATGAAATTGAGGCAAGGTGGACATTATGATTTTTAACATAAGAACTTAGAAGGTGGGAAGCTCTAGTAATTAATTATCATGGATTTAAGGATTGTGGCGGGAGGATGAAAATTCAAGGTTGAACTATTAGGTGGAAAATTATGGGCATTGTCTATAAATAAAGATTTTGATTAATTTCCTAGGGGACCTCAAGCTTGAGGGGAACCATTTAGTGGTAGGTGTCCTCATTAAGTATGCCTTTATCGAGACATGTTTTAGGATGGGAAATGGTGGGGTTTAGACATGTAGGATAAGACTAGAAATAAAATTTCAAGGTTAGAAAAGGGGGTAAAGTAGGTTGAATCAATGAGCTATTAAATGTGGAGTTAAGACATGGGATGAGAATAAAAGTTAAATGAGGAATCAACATGTGAAAGGGGATACAAATGATTAGGGGTGAAATATGGTAGGAAAAAGGGGTTAGAATGACATAAAATGTATACACACATGCTAGGGCTAAAATGGACACAAAAGTGTAATAAGGAGGTTTTAAGGTACGTGAATTTTATATGACATTTCCCCCACTTTAGTAGGCTTATAATGGGATACACAAATAAGTATACTAAAGGAAGAATATATTAATATAAATCATTAAATGTAAAAGGTATTGGATATCAAATATCAGACATACTTGTCTTCATTTTTTATCTTAATCATTGCTCTAGCTCTTGTGGTGAAGGACACATGTTTTAATGCTTAAAATTCTCGTGCATCCAATTTTGAAAAACCCTTAGTACATTGTGAAAATTTCGTATCCACCACTTGTTGAAGCTAGAAAAATAAAACAAGTAATAATATGTGGGCTAAGAGGGACCATGAGGCATGCAGGAGGTTTGATTAAAACTTTTCTTGGAAGCTTCAAATCAATTACTACATTTTTAGTCATTTAGGATTGTTGATGTGGTTTATACACACACAACCCAAATAAAATCTACATGAAATATTATCTCTATTGAAATATTTTAAACTTTGAAACAAAATTTACTATCCTAAGGCTTCAATAGTCAGGTTTTGCCACACCAAGTTTCACCCATAGTTCATTTCAAGTTGATTTCACAAAGGGACATGCAAATATTCTTACTTTTCAGAGTTGAAGATAGAATAGATTCACAAGATAAATCACTAAACACACATGATTCCACCTTTATTTGTAAGGATCAAAAGTTATTTTAAGATTTTAGACAATTTTTATTTATTTTAGAGGGACCATGAGACATGTAGGAGGTTTGATTGATAAATTTTTTCTCGGAAGCTAGGATCAATTACTACTTTTTTAGTCATTTAGGATTGTTGATGTGGTTTACACACACACAACACAAAAATCTACACAAAATATTATCTCTCTTGAGATATTTTAAACTTTGAAACAAAATTTACTATCCCAAGGCTTCAATAGTCAAGTCTTGACTCACCAAGTTTCACTCAGAGTTCATTTCAAGTTGATTTCACAAAGGGACATGCAAATATTCTTACTTTTCAGAGTTGAAGATGGAATGGATTCACAAGATAACTCACTAAACACACATGATTCCACCTTTATTTGCAAGGATCAAAAGTTGTTTTAAGATTTTAAAAGATTTTTATATCTTCATTAAACTTGAATATTGACCCATGCATTTTTTGGTAATTACAATCCTGACCACTTCCACTACAATGAGAATATTCACTTTGTACTATTGTAGTTTTCTTCTCTACTTAAATACCATCTGATTCAATGGTCAAACAATTAATAGTAATTTTTACACCTTTCTACACTAGAAAGTGGTCAATAATTGTCCAATTTTTACTAACCAAAATTCACCTTGGTTTGTTGAACCAGATGATGTTTAAGAATATTCATTGTTTTCTAACACATACTTTTTTATTTCTCCATAAACACCATCAAGAAATTGAGTCCTTGATCTTGCATCAATGAGTATTGTACCCATATAGGACACAACATTTATTTATAACAATATTTTTCATTTTATGTAATATGAGGAACCATTCCATACTACACTCCACATACAACAAGCCTCGTTATGATTCTAAGGGATGGATGGTGCTAAGATTCTCTATTTTTTGTGCCATCTTAGCAATATATATTTTTATTTGTGGATTGATCCCTTATATAGGCTCAAGAATCTAGGCATATCTAGTATAGTCTCAAGAAGCTATTCAAATAGAGAGTTAAAGGGTGAAAATGAATGCTAATGTGTGTGGTGACAAATTGGTGGCAATGAATGCTATTGAGTTTATTATTAAATAATTGAAGCCCAACACAAACTAATGAATACACATTTTTAAGACATCCCTAAAGATTTCTTTGATAATGGATGTAGATTTGTTGATCTTTGATTTTTATTGATGCTCGATGCTAGTAGATGAGTGTTGACGTCTAGTTCCTAGAAGAGGAGAGAAAATATTTGTTCTTTTGATATTTTTGTGGTCTCTCAATATGTTATTCCATTATTTGTAAGTGTCCTAGGATGATACCTTTATATACCTAATGCTAAACACATAATTCAAACTTTTTGGTGCCTACACTAATGGTTAATGACTAGATCCTAGGATTGTTGACCTTGGAATGTATTAATTTGAATTTTGGAAAGTGGAGATGAGATCATGTTCATTATCTAGTCCACAAGAGATAAGTGCATGTGTGATCTAATAAATATGAGCAAATTGATTAGAATTGGGTCATGTAGGTTTCAAAATAGATATGTTCAAGCTTAAGGTCAATAATCATGCCAAAATAATTAAAATACATGCTAAAATCATGCATAAAAAATATCAACCCAAAATAACATAAAATAAATTAGAAAAATTATAATGATAAACATATTTCTCCTCCATACAAATTAAACAAAAAACTTAAAATTTTATTGAATGATAATCTATTTAACACAAGAAGTCTAAATGTTTAACTTAAGTGAAGTTCATAGTAGACTTGGATTCTCCTTAAAAAGGTTATAGAATTGAAAAGTAGAGTGTCTATACAAAGAACTAAAATTTACTTATCAATTAAAAATTATATTTTATAGTTATTTGAAATTTACTTAATAAATGAATGAATGACACATTTCAATAACATTTACGAGACCAATTAGTTTACATGATTAAGAGTAGTAACAAAAGAGCACCACACAAACCCAACCAAAAAATACAAGTACTACTCAGAAGTTTGTAAATTCTTCTTGATGTTGGATCTTTTATTGTGGATCTCGATAAAATGACTTGCAATTTTGTCTAGCTTCACCCCCTCAAACAATATGATTAGATTGTCCACTCTCCCTTTGTCTTTGTACTTGATATAGATGTCATTATATACTATGCACTCCATGTTGTAGTGCTATTTTGTGTTGACCACCCCCTTGTTGCAAAATAGACATGTTGTCATCTCCCACTCCTCTTTAGGTATTGTCCACTTGCTAGCCTCACATCTAAGATAATGTGAGTTAGGGGAGAGGACCTAGTAGTTGAGCACACTAACTTTGTGCCTCTCAAAATCATATTTGGAAATTTCAAATCACTTCCATTTTTTTACAACTTACTTGGTAAGGCCTTGCTTATAACTAAGGTTTTAGGTCCACATTATCAAATATGATGCCACATCAACATTTTTATTAAGTTATCCAAATGACACCCCAAAAAAGATAGGTTGATAGTTGTGCATTAAGTCATGTTTTATTGGTACACCAATGCGACACCACATAATTTGTTGTTTTTTAGATCTATGGAATACTTTTCATTCAATTATGAGTACTATATTGAACATTAAATCAACAAACGCTATCAAAACTATTAGAACATGCTCAACTAATAGATTCTCTCCCAAATCTTTAAATAAGCAATCAAAATGTTTGAATTTCCACTTGATTTCTACACCCATATAAGCTTTGTCATAATTCCATATAAAATTGAACTCTTTCATTTGAATGGAGGGCATCTAGGTAGCGTTTAACAACTTGAACGAAGGGCAAAGGGGGCACAGGATTCTTGGTCCGATGGGGCCGTGCGCAGGTCATGCTTTTGTCTCACTACAGATCACACGTAAGGTTGCTTTCTAGACTTTTCTAGCGCAATTTTACCTTTTTTTTATCTTGTCCGCCTCTTTCAAAAATGCCTTGTGGGTTTTGGAAATTGGGTCTTGTAAACTCCAAGTAAACTCAAGCAAACTTGCCAGTTTATTTGAAACTGAAAACTTCTCGTAAACACAAGCAACAAACTTACTTTTGAAATCGTCAGGGGTCCATGGAAAAGTTTCAGGGGCTTTTCTAGCTTGGGTTTCGGGGGCCCATGACAGAAAAGAACCTTGCATTCTCTTTCTTATCTGTCTTTTTCCTAAAGCGGTAGCCTGGGGTCAGGCAAGCTGCAGTCAATATTATTCTATTTTGTAAATCATGGTTAAGCTCAACGAAAACTCGCAGGTTATCTATGTCAGGGAAAATCAAGGGGTTTCAGGTGTGGAAACTCCTTTTTCATTAGAAAATGCTCTTCCCTAGAAATTAGGGCCAGTTGAGTTTGCAAGGTGCTTTGAGTCGATGGGCAGCCCCCAAATGCAATTAATTGGGTCTTGGTTAAAAAGGTTGTATCAGGAGGGTTTAAATAACTCATGGAATCACTCTCTTCAGTTTGTAAAGGGGTCTGCAAACTCATTCCTTGGATCTCAAGCTGGGGAGATTTTTGGTCCTTGGAATTCTTTCAGTCCTGGGTACTGACATGTTTTCTCAAATGGCACAAAGGAGAAGTTTCTCTTTGTGAATGCAAAGTAGTATAAGGGGATCTTAAGACGAAGGCAGATTAGAAAGTTGAAGCATTCACAGAAAAATAGCTCATTATGATTTTACCTAAGGCAGCTAAGAAAAATGTTGCAGTCACTACTAAAGTGCTTCCCTCAACTGGTGACCAAATGGGACAAGGGGATGATAAAGGTATTAAGGAAGCAATTTTGTCTCCTCGGGGGTTTTGTGCGTCAAGCCAAGGGAAAATAGAAAGTTTCTCGGCAGGGAAAGGGGGAGGTGTGGAAGGGTGTCAAGACAACATGGGCCCTTACAACCCTACGACCACTCACTTGTTGTGGTTATTTGAGCTCTATGTGAATGAGCTCATGAACCTGAAAAAGAGGATTGATTTTTTAGAAGCAAAGGGGCAACGTGGAGACTACAACCTAAAAGAAATTTTAGAAGCTAGTAAGACCCATGCAATGGAAAAAAAGTTTCTCAAAGAGCAAGTAATAAGCTTGCAAAGTAGGATGGAGAGGGGTCAGGAGGATCTAATTGCCTTAAAACAAGGTTTAATACAAGCTAAAACAATAGAAAAAGAGCCCAAAGACAATGAAAGTAAGTGACTCAGCACAACTAGAAGCAATTCAATCAGCAATCACAAACATGGAAACAAGTGAAAGCAAGCTAAGGGACCAAATAGAAGAGGCCAAATCTTGGACTCAAGTTGTAAGTGGATCATCAACTACGCAAAAAGAAATCATAGAGAAGCATATCAAGAGGCAAATAAGGGAAGAAAAAGACAAGCAAGGAAAAGCTATCAACATCATTATCAAAGGTTTGAAGGATTTTGGTGAGAAGGAGAGGACTGATATTTTGGCAAGGGATTTCTTTAAAGACAAGCTAAAGTGGGTTGGTTGTATTCAACAAGCAAGCAGGATCAGAAAGAAAATAGAAGAAGGCAGGAATAGGCATGTAAGGATTATCTTAAGAAGCATGGAAGACAAGCTTTCTATTCTAAAGAATAGGGGGATGCTTAAAGGTTCTAATATATACTTGGATGATGATTTAATGTTCAGGAAACAAGAAGAGCGAAGGAAGGAGTGGGAGAAAGTGAAATCAACAAGAGAGGCAGGTAAATGGGCATGGTTGAAGAATGGGAAAGCTCAGATCAACAGGTGTTTACCATTCAAGAAATAGGGATTCAGGGCCCCACAAGAGTATTTAGATATAGTAAGTTGGAATTGTAGGGGTTTCTCGTGGAGGAGAGGACTAAGGTTGGGGCTCGTTGCGGAGGGGAAAGACATTATTATTCTTACGGAAACGCATGAGCATGAAGGTTGTAAAGTCCCTAATTTTGAAGTTTACTTTAAAGTTTCAGTGTGCAATGAAGGGACTGAGCTAGGTAAAGGGCATGGGAGGATTGTTGTGTTAATAAAAGAAACTTGAGGCGAGATAATAAAGGTTGAAAAAGAGGACCCTAATAAGCAGTTCATATGGCTGAATATTACAGAAAATGGGGGTACTGTTTGGCTAGTTGCTTGCTATTTTTCTCCTAAAAACTCAAAGATTTACAAGAGGAGAAAGCTAGATAGTGAAAATCCTTTTGCAGCTCTAAAAAAAGACATTTATGTTTTCAACATCTTTGGGGAGATAGTGTTATTGGGGTATTTTAATGCCAGGACAACAAACAACCAGTCAATATAGCTAGGCAACAATGATGCGGTGGACAACAATCCTCTGTGGCTTGAGGAAGATGGGGTTCAGCCTTGGGAAAGGGTCTCACAGGACGGTAATGGCAGTGTGTCACACTTTGGAGTGGAATTGCTAGGTCTTTGTACCTTGTATGGCATGGTCATCTGTAATGGTATGAAAACTTGGCCTAGATAAGGTGGTATTACTTGTAGAACCTACAATGGGAAAAGTGTGGTGGACTATGTGACATGTTCTCAGAATTCTATATCTAGGTTGTTGGGGTTCAACATTGGGTGTTGTCCTATTGGTTTAAATTATGACCATATGCCTCCTTTTGCTAAGTTTAGCATACATGCTAGCAGCCAACAAGAAGAACAGATGCAACATGCATAGAGGGAAGTCCATTCTCAGGGTAAAATTTTGGTGAATCAAGAAAATCAGGAGCTCTTTGTTGCTACATTGGAACACCACCTCCAAATGGAAAAAAAAATATAACATGCAAAGAAAACAATTTAAAAAATGGCTTCATTGGTAGCAATAGGCTGATTCCTCTAATTCTCAAGGCTCTTGAGGGTTGCAAGAGATACTATCCTAAGTAGGGGATCTCAAACACTTTATCGGCTAATCCATGGTATGATGAAGAGTGCAAGGCTACAAAAAGATTGGTAAAAAAGAATGAGTCTACGAAAGAAAACAGGGTTAATTATGAGAAGTTGGTAAAATCTAAAAAAGAAAACTATTTGAATTCTAGAAGGACGAAGCTAATCTCTTTGAGTAAGCACAACCCCAAAGGATTTTGGAGAGAGCTGCAACAAAAAGAGAAGCAAATAGAAAGTAATATCATAGAGGGGCAGTGGTTAGATTATGCGAAACTCCTCTATGAGCGATCGCTAGAGAAAAGCAAGCCTCCTCTTGTTAGTGCTCCAGGTGAGATCTTCTCGGAGGAAGACATCAAGCAAGGTATAAAAAATCTCGCAAGTGGTAAAGCTCAAGACATTGATGGGCTGCAGGCTGAATTCTTAAAGTGGGGCATTGAGCTCCTTACCCTTCACATCAAATTTCTTTTTAATAACATCACACAAAGGGGCTTCCCGGTTGAATGGTCTACTAGTGTGGTCATTCCTTTACACAAAAGTGGGGATATCAATAATCCTTCTAACTACCGTATTATCATGGTCAATCCTCTCCTTGGAAATTTTTTTGGGAGCATGTTGGAACGCATAATCAGTAGTTGGGTTGAAAAAGAAGGAAAAAAGGCAAAAGGGCAAGCGGATTTCAGGCCAAGACACTCTACTATAGATCATTGCATAACGCTTAGATACTTCATTGAAAAGGTGTGGGACACCCAAGGGGAAGAAGCTTTTTGTTGCTTCGTGGATTTCAAAAAAGCCTTTGACACTGTGCCTAGGGACAAACTTTGGAATAGAATGGAAGAACTTGGGATTACTAATGAATTTACGGTGGCTGCGCATAAGCTGTATGAGCAGGTTAGAGCTAAAATCAGAACCAAAGATGGTATGTCTGAGTGCTTTGGCAGTGACATTGGAGTCAAACAGGGTTGTCCCTTGTCTCCCACTTTGTTTGGGTTGTATATTGATAAGCTTGAAGATTGGTTAAACAAGACTGTTGGGGAATGTATTCAATTTGCTGGCTATGTGGTGAAGTTACTTTTATATGCGGATGACCTTATTTTTATTGCTAAAAATACCCTTGGTTTAAGAGAGAATTTAAAGGCTCTTGAGCTCTTTTGTCATGAGGTTGGGATGCAAGTGAACACTGGTAAAACCAAAGTTATGGTTCTCTCTTAAAAGGAAGAATCAACAGGTTAATTTTATTTTTGAGGGGAGCCCTTTAGAGGTGGTGGAAGAGTACAAGTACTTGGGTATTGATTTTCACAATAGGCTCAGCTGGGAGACATGTAGAACGAAAAGGATTCAAGGTGGTTGGAGAGCTTCTTATTTGATGCAAAACATGTGTAGGATGATAGAGTTATGGGATTAGAAGACCAAGAAAACCCTTTTTAGTTTGTTGGTCGTGCCAGTTGTCCTTTATGGCTGTGAAGTTTGGAGAAGTAGCATGTCAAGCCACAAGTTGAGACAGGTTGAAAGAATTCAAAAGCACTTAATCACTACAAGTATCAAAGTCAAGTCTTCGGTTCCCTACGAGATTCTTTTGCCTGAGGTTGGGATGTTTTCGATGGAGGCACCAACGGTGATCCGCTTAATAATTTATTTAAAAAAAGCTGAAAACATGCATCCGCAATGCTGGCTGAGAATAGTTGTTGAAGAGGAGCTAAACCGTAGGAAGAAGACTTGGATGAAACAAAATAACAATTGGTTGAGAAAGTGGGACATTAAGCTACAAGATTGTCCTAACACTAATGGAGAAATAAAAAAATTTGTGTTCGAAAAGTTTAGAGTTGCTATGTGGGCTAAGCAGCTTGGTCGCAAAAAAGCACATTATATCAAAGAGTTCAACCCCATGTGGGAGCATGATGAAAAGGACTACCTAAGGGTTCCAATTAAAGGTAAGGTGAGGCTTCTCGTTGCGCAGCTAAGGACTAGGTCTCATCATCTTAGATGTGAGACAGGTAGGTGGATTGTCCCCAAGGAAGAGTGGGAACAAAGAATTTATATTTTTTGCAGCAAGAGGGTGGTTGAGACATAGTGTCACTTTATCTTCAAATGTGCAACTTATGATGACATTCGTATCCAGTATGAGAGCAACTTAAAGGTGGATAATCTAAATGAGGTTTTTAAAGAGGCAAGGCTCCTCAAGACGACCAACTTCCTGATCAAGATTCATAATAGGAGAGCAAACATTGAAAGGAACCTGAAAATGACTAAAGATCAAACTCTGGGTCCAATAAACTGATGGTCTCGTGGACGTTAGTAAAATCATTCATTCATTCATATAACATACTTACTTTCAATCAATTTATTTTATCCACATAATAATTGTAATTTGTTCTACCAAAATTCAGATTAAAATTTTTACATGCGCTTACAAGTTGCAATTAAACTTATGAATATGAAGATTGACTTGAAAGTAAGCAGTTTAGAATCTGAAAAAATATCACGTCACATAATTCGATGAGTTTGGAAAACACAACTTACATCAATAGAATAATTTAATTTTAACGTCCAGAGAGACCGGGTAGCCTATAGAACACTTACAATGGTTAAAAGATCTCCAATGAAGCGACGTCTTCCCCCCGCAGAAGCAACAAAATAAAATTACTTAAAAACTTTTGTTTACATATAATTGACTGTCAGCACATTTCTCGCCCAACCTTAAATTTCTTAGTTGTCATCAAATCTCTTGCCTGCATGCCAGATCTTGTGTGATTATTTTTGTTTAATTCTATATTTTATTATGTCGGCGGAATTGTTATTATCATTTGGGAACAGACCGGCGATAGAATGTGCTTGAGAATCTCTTCCTGATTCCCGCCGCTTCTATCTCTCCCTGAGTAGTCGTATGGCTTTGTGGCTGAGCGCCTTCTCTTTGTTGGCTTTATTCTTTGCATTAACTTAAAAAACCTAATATTCTGGTAATATATTATGACATTAGCTTGGTTTATGCTGGTAAAAGAAATTTCCATGTTCTAACGTTTGAATTTGAATATAACTGAAAAGGCATCTTAGTAGGTGTTACTTGGTTGCTTTTTTAACTTGAAAGATGAGTGAAGGTGGTATTTGATTTTCTGCACTGTGTATCTTGGCAAGGGATCAATCGTGTATTAGTAATACAGCACAGCTATTCAATGGAGCAAGTCTGGAGAGTAGTTATTGTGACGTTGCTTTTGTTAACTTGTTCAGCATTTGGGACTTCATTTCCTCATAATAATCAGCCTCTTTCCAAAATTGAAATTCATAAGACTTCCTTTGCCCTACATAGCTCTGCTAGCATTGCGGTCATTCCCACTCTTCTTGGCATCAAGGTATGTTATAAACTTATAAGTATACTTTACATGCATTTAAATGTCTTTGAATGCTTTTAGTTCCTACGCCATCAAAGTTACTGTATATAAGTTCTTTGAGAAGTTTGATTCTTTTTGCATTATATGTGGTTTTAATTTTCTAGTCCTAGAAGTGTCATAATGACCTGTCTGAATAATTAACCCTAAGCACTTATTAGTATTGCATTGATAAGATGATTTACAATCCCCAGTGTTAAAGGAAGCTAAGCACGTCAAATTCCTCACAAACATTTGTTTCCCCGAAAGTGAGTGAGACAGCTGACCGGAAATATTGATAAAATACAACTTTCATGCTGTTTATCCAGAAGAGCTTGGGCAGAAGCTAAGCTTGTCATGCCGAGTTGTCCCTTAAATTATTTTGTACACACGGAAATAATATACAGGATAGTCCCTTTAGAGCCTACCATCAGATCTTGCTGCTGAATTGGATGCAACCCAGACTATCCATTTGGTACACCAGTCATATTTCTTGACATAGATGCAACAGAGCATTAAGGTCACCAAACCCCTTTCCAATACAAACCACTTACCTCCTTGTCTGAGTTGTAGGAAGAATACCTTCTGTCTGACCTAAAGGACTGTTCTTAATAAGCAAATAGCTTGGCCACATCCAAAGGTCTTTTGATTATATTTTAATGTTGACAACTAGCATCAGCTGTAAAACTTTTGACTTCCAGCATGCTGGTTCTCATTCTTATAACATTTTGTTCTAAGCATCAGTCTATCCGAAGGCATCCATCATATTTAAAATGTTTTGATACTACAAAATTGGAAGATACTCCAAATCCTATTTAGCACAGATTGTGTAATTTATTATATGTATGAAATCCTATTAGTGAATAACAGGTATGCAAGGAGCAGGGTTTATTGCTGTTTATTTTTCTTGTGGACCTTTTGCTGTACTTGATAGTGGACCTTTAACCAACGTTTCCCAAGGACTCAAAATTAAAAATTAGGCAAGGGAAATTGTGAATAGTAACGGATACCTGAATAGCAGCAGGGAAGAAAGAAGATTAAGCAGGGACGAAAGAAACGAAAGTATCAAAGAAAGAAGGCAAGGTGAAGAAGGACATAAGTGAAGCAGCACCGGACTAAGGCAGGAAGATAGGGACACTTTTGTCAAACTGAACAGTCTAGGGCATTCAATAGAGAGGAGAAGCTTTTAAATCAGACCCTTCTCCATGGCAGATCTTCATCTAACTATTGATTGAAAGACTTCAAATTTGCTTGGAAAATCAAATATTGAACAAGAAATATGTTGTACCCATACATTTTTCTTGTAATGAGTCATTTTTCAAGTCAAAAGAAAGTCATTCTTGTCTTGTAAGTCATTGATTGAATCCTCGTTGCCCATTGTAATGTCCCCTTAAAGGAATTTGTCCTAAAAACAGAGAGAATGTACAAGTCAAGGTAAGGATTACTTTCATGTGTTTGTGATTTAGCTTTTGTAATTTGTCTTAAAGATCTAATATATCACTGATTTATAACAACTATGCATTTACACAATTTTAACATCTGAAAATAGGAAAATGCAAAATTTCTTTTAATCAATATACGAGATGAATGCATTAGACAATTTTAACATCAACATATACACAAGTTATGAATTATCTAAGTACATTGTAATGTCCCCTTCTCAACAGTGATCTAACAGATGGCCGTTAACCTATTCTGGTGACTCGTAGGCTACTAAGAGGTGGAAATTAGGGTTTCCTATCTTCTAGGAGGATGTTTCAGCTTTCTCTGAGACTTGCTTTTGGAATCTTGGTGTTTGATTGGCGGATTCTTTTTGGGTTTTTTCAGAGAGCTTCACAACGGTATAGCATGCATGTTGATCCGAGTAACTTCTTGAATTTACTATTTTTAGTAAATTCTATTTTTGGCAGTGGTCCTGATGGCATCAGTACATTTGGCTTTCCTCATCGAGCAGTTCAGTTGGCAATGTTGGATTCGGGTCCTGGATGCATTTTCTGGAGAGATAAGTTATTTTAAATAAAATATTGTTATATTTTAATTATGACCCCTTGGCCTAGCTTTATGACTTAAGTTGTTTTAAAAAGGGGGACTTCATGGGTGGACGCCTCATCAGGAGGCTTAAGTGAAAGATTTTCCATTTTATTGAAGTTTGACTTGGAGGAAATGGGACGCCAACATGAGAAAATATTAAATGTTTAAAAATTGAAAAATGTCTTTAAAGGAAATGGGACGCCAACTTGAGAGGCATGAGTCAACTTTGAATTAGGTGACTCCTTGTGTGGGGCGTACCTTCTGGAGGCTTCTAGATATGCTTGGCTAAGTTTATAAAAGGGAGTGTTGGGTCTTCATTTGTTCATCTTGAGTTTATTGCAAAGTTATGTTGCCGGAATGGTGACTGATTGCTTCGGGGAATGCATACCCCCTAGCTTGGCTTAGCTTCTTGCTTGAAAGATAGCAATTAGTTGAGATATGGCTGTTCTTGATCTTTGAGAGCAGATTGAACACATTGTTAGAGGTTTTTGGGAGATTAGATTATTTCTGGAGTTGCTGGATTGACTGTAGTTCAATGTTGTTTTCAATCAGAAGTCATAGAGTGATTTTATTTTGGTTATGGGTAGTTAATAATTGTGTTTGGCAAACTAGGGCGACCCCTTCCTCCAAATATCAGATTTTATTGTTGAGTATTTTATTTTGTAAAGCAAAATCGCCCCTCCTTGAGGGCCGTACCATTCTGAAAATGCATTAATATCCGTGCAAAATAAATATGAGTACTTTGGGGTGGTTTCTTGGTTTCATCTTGGGCGCCATCAGTATTAGAAGCTTTTGCATTTTATCTCATGTTGTTTGGTTGGGTTTTGAGTAAGATAGCAACATTTTAGCGAATTTCTGTGTTGCTGATTATGTACTTTCAGTTGCAGGTCTGTCAAAATCAAATTGTTATAATTGGGTTTTTGAGTAGAGGTTTGAGTTTGAGAAGTCAAGATAAGCATAGGAGAGTCTCTCTATTTTATTGCAGCACCACATACTTCTGATCTTGCATTTTTGACAGGCAATTCTATAACATTGTAAGCTGAACAGTAGTACTGTCAGCATTCTTAACTTCCTACCATTCCCATGATTGTGGAAGAGACTGGCCTCATTTCAATCTGTAGTTTCAGGTTTCATTTCTTGCATCACCCGTTGAATAAGTGGAAGAGGTTGGCTTGCCGCCTATTTATCATTGTAATGCATCACTTTGTCATATTGCTGATTGGCTGAGCCGTCAACATGCTCCCGCTGAATAAGTGGTCGAGTTGCATACTTAATTTCAGTACTGTACTTTCATTTTCAATCCTCCTGTTGAATAAGTGGTAGAGTTGATTGTTATCTCCTTTCATTACTTTTTCAGCAGTTTCAGTTGTGCTAACGATCCCCTTTCGAGTATGCTCTCACCTTGCCCGCATTGGGATCTGGGTTGATCAAAGGAAAGAGTTCCCTTCAGTTGGATTGTGTTTTCACTAACGTTAATGGGTGAATTCATTGTGTCAAAAGATGAAAAAAATTGGCTAGCACATTTCAATGGTATAAGAGCCATGATTCTGCCAACCTGTGTTAGCAAAGTTCAGTTAACAGACGAGTGATAGAGCCCACAAATACTACACCAGAAGTCGGGCTGAAAATCCACAGTTTCAGTTTCCATCTACACCAGAGGTAGATACCTTTTTTGAGGCCCTCAGAGAAATAAGGAAAGCATTTGACAGTGGTAAAGTAGTTGAAGAGATGGCAGACAGTCATAAGCAGGCCATGGATGAGAGAGATGATAGACTAGAAAAGAAGTTTGACGGGATGATTGACTTGATGTCTCGTTTACTTGCAAGAATGGATCAACAGGCTGCAAATAATCCGTCCCATAACCTAAACAACACCAATGGTGAACATAGTGGAGTTAATGGGAACATTGGCAGTGGGAGAGACAGAGCTATTGGTCAACATGAGGCCACCTCTAGAGGATTAGCCTCTAGGCCACTTTTCCCCACATTCACACAAAGAGAAGAACCGCAAGTTGAAGATGCAACACATTTTGCAGATGATGCCAAACAGGCTTACTTGGAGTATGCCTCCTTTCCTCTTGATCTTAGGGAACAGTGGACCTTTGATCAGTTCATGAATCAAAGAAACTGGAGAAATGGTGGAAGAACTAAATACCGAGCTCCTATGGGTCCTAGAACGGATTACCAACAAGCTCTCGGGAAGGTGTCCTTGGCTCACTTTGATGGAAGTGATGCATGCACAGTCAGGGCGTGGGTACAAAAGTTGGATAACTACCTCTCCTTGAGACCTATGCCGGAGGAGGATGCAATTAAATTCGCCACCCTACACTTGGAAGGAGCTGCCCATGAATGGTGGTACCATGGTTTGGTCACCCTCGGCCACAACCTAATTAGAACATATGAGGAATTCACCAACAAGTTGATTGAAAGATTTGACACTAAGGATCCCGAGGTGAAATTAAGGGAGCTTGCACAGCTGAAACAACATCGTTCATTGGAATCATACATTGGAGACTTCCAAAGGCTTTCCGTGATGGTGCCCAACATCATTGAAAAAAGGTTAGTGGTGTTGTTTTCTGAAGGACTAATGAAACTATTGAAGGGATGGGTAAATGATTTTGACCCACCAAGCCTTGAGGAATCCATCAAGAAAGGAAGAAACATGGAGTTGTCCGCACCTAGGCCAAAGTTTCCGTCCAAGCCTTTTTCTCATAAACAGGACAAAAGGCATTCTTCAAATCAGCATAAGAAGTTTCCTCCTAGGTTGGATGATGATGCTCGGGAGAAGCTCAGGAAGGAAGGAAAATGTTACACATGCAAGGAACCTTGGTCAAAAGGACACAAATGCTATGGACGAGGCCATTCTAACCATATGGAGGCCTATTCTGATTATGGATCAGAATCTGATCATTTAGAGCAACACTCCGAATTTGCTGAAAGTGAAGAAGAACGGGAGCCAGAAGAGGTGGAGGAAGAGCAAGGGGGTGAGGGCACATTTGCCCAACTCTCTAGTTTCCAAAAGAACGAGTCTTTCAAAGTTCGTGGCTTGATTGGGAAGCATCGCATAGTTGCCTTGATTGACACTGGAGCAACGCACAACTTCATTGATGAAGGAGTGGTTGCAAAGAGGGAACTCAAGACGGAAGAGTTTGAAGGCTTCAAAGTTATGGTTGCTGATGGGTTCCACATTTCTTGCACTCACAAAGTTTCTAACATGTCTCTACAGTTGGGTAACCATGAAGTCAAAGACGACTTCTATGTTGTTAGCATTGGAGATACAGATGCCATTCTTGGCATTCAATGGCTGCGTTCTCTCAGAGAGATTTCTCTAAATCTGCAAACCATGGAGCTCAAATTCTAATCTGATGGGAAGAAGGTGGTGCTGAGAGGAATGTCAAATGGGGGTCCTCGGATTGTCTCCTTCAAGAGAATGGAAAGGTTGATACGGCATGATGCAGTTGAGTGGGCTGCGGAGTGTATGGTTCTCCCAACTAGTCCAGTTGAAACAAAGAGGGATTATCCACTCGATAGTCAATCCTTGCTCACAAAAAGAAGTAAGGTGTTTGCTGATCTACCCCTTGGGCCACCTCTAGATAGGGGGTTTGAGCATGTCATTGAGCAGAAGGAAGGAGCCAAACCAGTCATCACAACACCATACAGATATCCTATGAAGCAGAAAGATGAAATTGAGAAGAACATAAGAGAACTTTTGGAGATGGGTTTCATTCGTCCCAGCAAAAGTCCCTTTGCTTCAACAGTTGTCCTTGTGAAGAGGAAGGATGGCACCATTCGCATGTGTGTGGATTATCGTGCTTTGAACCAAATCACCATCAAGAATCGGTACCCCATTCCCAGAATAGATGAGCTCATCAATGAGCTGCATGGTGCCAAGTTTTTCTCAAAAATTGATTTGAGGTCAGGGTACTATCAGATTCGGATGAGGGGGTCAGATGTTGAGAAGATGACATTCTGATGCCACTATGGTCACTTTGAGTTCTTAGTCATGCCATTTGGGTTGACTAATGCTTCGACCACTTTCTAGTCTTGTATGAATAGAACTTTCCAGAAACAATTGAGGAAGTTTGTGTTGATATTCTTTGATGACATCCTCATTTACAGCAAGACTTGGGAAGAACACCTCAAGCACTTGGAAGAAGTGCTTAGTATCCTTGAGACAAAAAGCTTCTTTGTTAAGGAGTCCAAGTGTGAATTTGGCATGAGGGAGTTGCTCTACCTTGGCCACATTATCAGTGCCAAAGGAGTGAGAGTTGATCTGGAAAAGATCAAGGCAATCGTGGATTGGCCAACTCCAGAAAATTTGACTCATTTGAGAGGCTTCTTGGGTCTATGTGGATTTTACAGAAGATTTGTGAAGGGCTACTCTCAGAGTGCTGCTCCTCTTACTGACCTCACCAAAAAGGGAGCGTTCTTTTGGTCAGAAAAGGCACAAGTTGTCTTTGATAAGTTCAAAAAGATCATGAGTTCTTGTCCGATTTTGGCTATACCGGATTTATCCAAGCCATTCGAGCTGCAATGCAATGCTTCAGGAGAAGGGGTTGGTGCTGTTTTGATGCAAGAAAAACACTCCATTGTGTTTGAGAGCAGAAAGTTAAGAGGTGTTGAAAGGACATATTCCATCTATGACAAAGAAATGCTTGCAATCATGCATGCATTAGCCAAGTTCAGACAATACTTAGTGGGAAGCAAGTTTGTTGTTAAGATTGATCACAATAGTCTCAAGCACTTCATGCATCAAAAAGATTTGAACGAAAGACAACAAAAGTGGGTAAGTAAGCTTCAGGCTTATAACTTTGACATTGAGTATGTCAAAGGAGAGAACAATGTTGTGGCTGATGCTCTATCTCAGAGGCCTCATTTGAGCTCATTGTGTGAGCTTACCGCTGATTGGAAGGAGTTGTTGCTTGCTGATTATGCCAAAAATCAGTTTGCAACCAGCATTGTTGAAGGTAATTTTCATGATGAAAGGTACAAGGTGGTTGATGGATTGATACATTACAAGGGGAGGATCTTCTTGGTGGCTGATTCTAAGCTCAAGAAGAAAATTTTGTAGACTTTCCATGACATCCCACTTGCTGGTCATCAAGGGTACTTTAAAACTTACTGGAAAATCCGTGAAAGGTTTTCATGGAAAGGGTTGAAGAATGAGGTTTTGAGCTACATCAAAGAATGTCATACTTGCCAAATGAACAAGAATGAGCACACATCCCGTTGGACTGTTGCAGCCCCTACCCATTTCCAATAAAAAATGGGAAAGCATCTCAATGGACTTCATCACGGGGTTGCCCAAAACACAAGGGAAAGATTGTATCTACGTAGTGGTGGATAGATTAACGAAATTTGCTCACTTCTTTGCCATCACTAGTTCATTTACAGCAGCCCAAGTTGCTGAGTTGTTTTTTCATGAGGTGTTTAGGTTGCATGGCTTGCCAAAGAACATTGTGAGTGATAGGGACAACAAGTTCCTAAGCACTTTTTGGCAAGAAGTTTTCAGGATGAGTGGTACAGTGCTTACCCCGAGCACTAGTTATCACCCCCAAACCGATGGGCAAACAAAGATTGTGAACAAGTGGTTGGAAGGTTATCTCAGGAACTATGTTTCAGAACAGCAGAAGTCTTGGGTCAGATGGCTTCATTTGGGGGAATACTGTTATAATTCATTCTATCACATGTCTATTAGGATGTCTCCATTCAAAGCCCTCTATGGTTATGAGGCTACTAGCTTTGCAGATTTGGTGTTTGGGGATAGCAAGGCACTTCAGGCCAAAAATATGTTGCAGCAAAGTTAAGATAGTTTGAAATCCTTGAAGAACAACATCCAGATAACACAGAATCAACAAAAGTTGTATGCTGATCAACAGCGTGTTGAGTGTTTTTTCGAGGTTGGGGACATGGTCTATCTTCGTCTTCAGCCTTACAGACAGTCTACTCTCAAGAAGAGTGGAGTGGAGAAGCTCAAACCTCGTTTCTATGGGCCATTTAGGGTAATTAGAAAGGTTGGAGCAGTGGCCTACGAGTTGGAATTACTAGCTAGCAACAAAGTTCACAATGTCTTTCATGTGTCTCGCCTCAAGAAGGCGCTTGGGCACAATGTTGTTGCTTCATCTGATTTGCCTTCCTTGGATGAGGAGGGACAGTTGGTTCTAGTTCCTGAAGAAATCATTAATTCCAGAGAATGTTCCTTGAGGAGAAGGTCAATCAATGAATACTTGGTGAAGTGGAAAAATTTGCCCATGGAGGATGCCACTTGGGAGAATGAGGAGATTTTGCAGCATCCCAACTTGCAATTGCTTGTGGGCAAGCAATTTTGGGAAGGGCGGACAGTAATGTCCCCTTCTCAACAGTGATCTAATAGATGGCCGTTAGCCTATTCTGGTGACTCGTAGGCTACTCGGAGGTGGAAATTAGGGTTTTCTATCTTCTAGGAGGATGTTTCAACTTTCTCTGAGACTTGCTTCTGGAATCTTGGTGTTTGATTGACGGATTCTTTCTGGGTTTTCAGAGAGCTTCGCAATGGTATAGCATGCATGTTGATCCGAGTAACTTCCTGAATTTACTATTTTTAGTAAATTCTATTTCTGGCAGTGGTCCTGATGGTATCAGTACATTTGGCTTTCCTCATCGAGCAGTTTAGTTGGCAATGTTGGCTTTGGCTCCTGGATGTATTTTCTGGAGAGATAAGTTATTTTAATTAAAATATTGTTATATTTTAATTATGACCCCTAATTATGACCCCTTGGCCTAGCTTTATGACTTAAGTTGTTTTAAAAAGGGGGACTTCATGGGTGGACGCATCATCAGGAGGCTTAAGTGACATATTTTCCATTTTATTGAAGTTTGACTTGGAGGAAATGGGACGCCAACTTGAGGAAATATTAAATGTTTAAAAATTGAAAAATGTCTTTGAGGAAATGGGACGCCAACTTGAGAGGCATGAGTCAACTTTGAATTAGGTTGACTCCTTGTGTGTGGCGTACCTTCTGGAAGCTTCTAGAGATGCTTGGCTAAGTTTATAAAAGGGAGTGTTGGGTCTTCATTTGTTCATCTTGAGTTTATTGCAAAGTTATGTTGCTGGAATGGTGTCTGATTGCTTCGGGGAATGCATACCCCCTAACTTGGCTTAGCTTCTTGCTTTAAAGATAGCAACTAGTTGAGATATGACTGTTCTTGATCTTTGAGAGCAGATTGAACACATTGTTAGAGGTTTTTGGGAGATTAGATTATTTTTGGAGTTGCTGGATTGACTGTAGCTGAATGTTGTTTTCAATCAGAAGTCATAGAGTGATTTTATTTTGGTTATGGGTAGTTAATAATTGTGTTTGGCAAACTAGGGCGACCCCTTCCTCCAAATATCAGATTTTATTGTTGAGTATTTTATTTTGTAAAGCAAAATCGCCCCTCCTTGAGGGCTGCACCATTATGGAAATACATTGATATTCGTGCAAAATAAATATGAGTACTTTGGGGTGGTTTCTTGGTTTCATCTTGGGCGCCATCAGTATTGCATTTTTTCTCATGTTGTTTGGTTGGGTTTTGAGTAAGATAGCAACATTTTAGCGAATTTCTGTGTTGCTGATTATGTACTTTCAATTGCAAGTCTATCAAAATCATATTGTTAAAATTGGGTTTTTGAGTAGAGGTTTGAGTTTGAGAAGTCAAGATAAGCATAGGAGAGTCTCTCTATTTTATTGCAGCACCACATACTTTTGATCTTGCATTTTTGACAGACAATTCTATAACATTGTAAGCTGAACAGTAGTACTGTCAACATTCTTAACGTCCTGCCATTCCCACGATTGTGGAAGAGACTGGCCTCATTTCAATCTGTAGTTTTAGGTTTCATTTCTTGCATCACCCGTTGAATAAGTGGAAGAGGCTGGCTTGCCGCCTATTTATTTATTGTAATGCATCACTTCGTCATATTGCTGATCGGCTGAGCCGTCAACAAGCTCCCGCTGAATAAGTGGTTGAGTTGCATACTTAATTTCAGTAATGTACTTTCATTTTCAATCCTCCCGTTGAATAAGTGGTAGAGTTGATTGTTATCTCCTTTCATTACTTTTTCAGCAGTTTCAGTTGTGCTAACGATCTCCTTTCGAGTATGCTCTCACCTTGCCCGGATTGGGATCTGGGTTGATCAGAGGAAAGGGTTCCCTTCAATTGGATTGTGTTTTCAGTAACGTTAATGGGTGAATTCATTGAGTCAAAAAATGAAAAAAAATTGGTTAGCACATTTCATACATGCTTAACATATATTATCTTTAACTTGCTATGCTCTACCCAGCATAGAGTTTGCCTTCATCTCTCTTGCCTAGACTCGTTGGAGGAGGGATGAACTTACAGTGCCGAGGGCGCGTGACCAATCTCCAAGTGGATTCCCTCAAGGTTATCACCCGTCTTGGGACATCCATCATGAGATCGAATTTACCCACCTTTCCCTCCACAACCATCCTCTCCCTGGTGAGCATTCACGAAGAGTTTTGTTGGCTAAATCTATCCTTCGAGCTAGAGTCACAGTCCCTTATGGGAACACAATAATTGCTGCAAGCAACATTATTGTGATTGAGAAGGCCACAGCCAGTATTAAGAATCAACCCATTGATCCATTCATATATACATGTAAATCTTCTATACCATATCAATTAGATTAGCAATTCTATTGGGTACAGACGCCTTACCCTTAGCTGAGCGCTTGTGCCTTCTTTGAGACTAGTCTTTGACAAACAACTTACCCGTCTTTTGTCTTTGCGTGATTCTTGTCTTTTGGCTGAGTGGCTCACAACCTGCTTAATCTTCCTCCCGTAGATAGAATGGTGGATAGGCGTGTAAATGCCGGGTCTACAGCCCTCTCCTTTCCCCCCCCGTTTTGTCTGTTCTATTCTTACTTATACCTTTGTGTTCGATATATAATAGGTGCGTCTTGGATGTTTGCTGTCCTCTAAGGAGGGGACACGACTATTAGTCTAAGAGTAATCACAGAGTAATCACTGTAGATTAAACTAGTCTTACTCCATTCGTTGCCTTAGATAAATTGTGCCTCTTCATATGCTTATTGTAATTTGTTTATGATCCCATGATGATATGGCATGTAACTTGATAGTAGTTAACTAAATGATATTCATGGCTGAATGATTATCGAATATTACTTACTCCTGTAACTTTGCTTAGATGATATTTGTCTTCTGAGGTAAAGTTAACATAACCACCTTGCCCAGGCGTCAGGAGAAGAATATCGTGATTTAGTGGAGATTTTGTATGAGCCATTTAATTATCTTGTTAGTGAAGACCATCGATTGATGATCATTTTGGAAATCCTTGAACTGGACAAGAAACAAGTCCCGGGAGTGAGTCGATGCCTGTGAGGATATTGGCGGATATATGTAATCTTTCATAGACTCCCGAACCCCCGTCACCTCTTTGTGAGGAGTCCATAATAGTTTCGTCTTCGTGTTTCATTATGAGTTCCTGGGAGCGGCTTCATGTATGGTCATTATTACTTTGTATTGTTTTTTCTATAATCTCCTTTATCTATCGCTTATTCTTTTATAATCTAAAGCCATATTAATGCGCCAGGACTTCCGCCATAAAGCATATGTCGTTCCCTGAGGCATGAGTGATAGTGGCACAAGAATATGGGTTTTTCTTAGGAGTGTGACAGACGTGAATGGGGAGACTGCGGGAATGGATTGACCCATGACCCTAATAACATATGGTTCGATTAATTTCTTCCAACAATCAGATGCTTTTAACGGCGCTGCCAAACTTCTGAATTCTTATATTAAATCCTCTTTCCCAGATTTCACTAACTTGGCATTAGCTGGAATGAATATGTAAGTTAAATGATCGATCAATATTTGTAATTTTATATTTAATATTATTTTGTATTTTACATTAATATGTATGCTTCTTCTTTTATTCTTATATAGATTGATTTTATTGTTCTTATATTAATATATATTTTTTTAGTATTTATTTTATTTTATTTTTATTATTATAATTAATCATTATAATATTATTTATGTTTGTGTTTTACATTAGTTTTATATACTTTAACGCTCATTATATTATGATGATTGTAATATTATTTTTACATTTATAAGGTCATTTGTAACATTTATAATTATAATATTGTCTTCAACAATTATAATTATGACGATACGAATGGTTAATAATTTTCAAGTATGTTTTTTTCGTTATTTAAATATCACGATTTTGGGGACATGACACCCATGATCCTAAATGTCATGTTTGTAAGCTCTAATCAGTGTCTTTAACATAGATGACCAAAAGAGCTTTCCAATGCGTTGGATGACCAGAAGATTGGAGCTTGGATGTGAGACAAAATGCAAAAAATGTTTAAGGCAGGAAAAGGACACTAAATGCAGAAGTGTGCACCAAAAGGAAGGCACTACCAAAAGCAAAATTGTAAATCATAAAAAATGGTGTCCTGAGCATGCAGCGTGCGTTTATGCATTGACTTAACAAAAAATTCCGAAAACACCAAGAGTAGTCATGCAGATCTGTGAAGCGTACCATGATGAAAAACTGTAATACTTTGGTAAAAATTAATTCCATGAGTATGAAGTGTGTGCCAGCGTGAAGTTTGTGGCAGATTGTGAAGGAATGAAAGTGCCATCATTCACTGTTTGTTACAGGTTTGACAGCAAAACACCGTCATTTGGCTGCCATTCTGAAGAAATTCAGCAGGTCAATCTTTTATTTGTTTAAGGATAACCAAATGTTGATTTTCAGCAGGTGTCATTGAATTTTAGGATATGCCGTTGGAGCAGAGTATATGATATTCAATTGTCACTAAAACATCCATGGAAAGGTTTCCTCCAGCATTACAACAGGTTTTCAGCATTTTTTCAAGCATCCAAGAGATGCAGTAACAACACCCAGCAGTTGTTTACAAATTAAGTTATTGTTCAGGTTTGGGAGTTAGTTTTTCAGATTTTTTAAAAAACAATTCAGGGTTGGGTCAATCCATAAAAAAAATATAAAAATTATAAATATATACATATTTGCAATCTAAGAGTAAGAATTAAGTTAAAATAACACATAGCATGCATACAACAAACAAAACCACAATAAAAATTAAAATTTTACTTACAATATTATTAACATTTTAATTTGCATCTTTCAATGCAATAGAAAATTGGATAGATGTGCAGTATAACCACTCTTCAAATTAGAAGGGGAGGTTCCTTGTCAAACAAAAATTAACCTACTATGAACGATATATAAGAAAAATTGGGCATAAATTATAGAAGCTAAAGAAATAAATTTACAGATGTATAATACTATTCTTCTATCGGACTTCTATATTCAATAATATGAATTACATATATATATGAAGAGTTGTTTTAACTCCTATAACATTTCCACCAAACTCATAGAATCTAGGTGGGTTGTTCATCCATCTTTAGTCTCTTCCTCCTATTTTCACACCTCAATCTCTACATTAGTTGTGTTAACAATTCACTTACATCTTTATGCTCACACACTCTAATATAATATTAATTTGTTCTAAATATGATCCTAGCCAATTCTTCTCACACTTAGAATAATTATGTGAGTTGTTACTATAACTCACTTTTGTTTTAACACAAATTATTATTCTAACCCATGTGAACGGTAACATAATTTCTTAACACCTCCCCTTCGTGTGAACATGAGGAGAAAGTACATCACATGAACTGCAAACAGAATCATATGCCTATGCATACTTTTAGGTCTGCGTACTGCTATCTGGATCTTGTGCACATGATCATCTACATATGAGAACTTAGATTGCTTTCAGTTCCAGTGAACTTATCACCGACCGATCATGCTTCCAAGAAGTCTAGTGGTCAGAGGATCTCTATAGCTAGCTACTCTCCTATACAATTGTTTACAATATCAATGATATCTACATTCTCCTCTTTTCAAACTTAACAGGGGAATGTTTACAATATTTTATTTTGCACACAACAATGAAATGAAATGAAATGGAATACCACTAATACAAAAGGCAACCTCATTGTTAGTGGCTAACAAGAGATGCTATTTAGCCTCCTTCCTCCAATGCGTCCAATCTCCATTTTGAATTTATCTAAAATAGATACTCTTCATCTCTAGGGTCAGATAGTTCTTCATCTTTTGCATATTCTTTCCAATTTGTTTTCTTAGCCTAATAAGTACTTTTATCTAGTTTATCTTCTAATAGATCTTGTGCCCTCTTCTTCCAATTCAAAATTACATGTCCTACTTCTTTACAATATTAACATTTGATTTTTCCTTTTGGAGGAACATGATTTGGTTTGTACTTGCTCTTTTTTTGTACATATAATACTTCTTCTGGTTCTAAGCATTCATCTTGATCAAGTAGAGTAGAGATTACTCCTTCAAGACTAATTTTAACCTTGCCCATATTGGACATACTCTTAGGCATACTATTCAAAAGCATTTCTTTTTGCATCATCATCCTGTACTTTTTCATTAATGCCAACTATTTGATTTAATAGGGTGTGAAATTTACTTATGTGATCTGCCATTTTTGTACCTTTATCCATCTTCAATTCATACAATCTCTACTTCAATGTCATCTTAGCACTTTCTACTTCAGATCTAAAATTTTTGTTTAGTGACTCCCAAATCTCTTTTACAGATTTCGTGAAATCTACATGGTATAGGTATGCTTTTGACAAGCCGAGACCAATAGTCCCCAATGCTTTTTGATTTTTGATATTTCACTTAGCAAGTTGAGTTGCAGTAGTTGGTGAGAGTTGAGACTAAGTTTGGTTTGACAACATCCCAAAGATCTTTTTCTATTAGCTGTAACTGCATTTGTATTTAAATATCTACAAATTTCTCAATAAAATATATTTTATCCATGACTACCCCCTTAATCAAAATAAAATCAAAGGTGTCGGGCTCCACCAATAATGCACCTTGAAATGATTGACATTTTTACAAATAATATTAACCTCCCTTGCACTTTTTAATAAATATTTCAACTACATATAAATATTAAAACAATTCTAATTCAACAAAAATATTTTCACTCTATTGAATTAAACTTTTGATGAATTTAAGAAAGACAATTTACCATGATCTCTCAACGGTGCTTGAAGAATTTGGATAGCAACTTTTATATGGTGTTGTCTCCCTTATGGCTAGCTATTAACTGATACACTGGCTCAAAATCAAATGTGCATAGCAAATAAAATATTTCTCATGGCTTCTCTTCCTTTATTTTTGTCTATGTTTGCATATTGAAATCACATTCACGTCCCTCATTTTCCACGCAACATTGCTCTTTCATTATGAAATATATAATCAAAATGTTTTTGAGTTTCCTTATCTATCTAAGCTTTCCAAAACATTTTGAATTTTTCTTTCTCATTAAGAATTGAGAGAGAAATTGTGATTTTATTGAATTGATAGTGAAAGAGATTTTTGGATACCTAGCTTTGATACCATATAAAAAAATTTGGGCATAAATTATTGAAGCTAAATAAATAAATTTATACACATACAATACTATTCTTTTATCACACTTATATATTCAATAATACAAATTAGATAGATATACGAAAAGTTGGCTAACTTCTATAACTCACACTAAATCTAGGTGGGTTGTTCAACCACCTTTATTCTTTCCCTCCTATTTTCACACCTCAATCTCTACGTGAGTGGTGTTAACAACTCACTTACATTTTTATGCTCACACACTATAATAATAATATTAATTTGTTGTAAATACAATCCCAACCAATTCTTTTCACACTTAGAATAGTTACGTTAGTTGTTACGATAACTCACTTTTGTTTTAACATAACACAAATTATTATTCTAACCCATGTGAACACTAAAGTAATTTCCTAATACAACATATACTTGCTATTCACAATCTTTACAGTGGTTTTCTATGACGATTCCTGTTCATACTGAATAAAATCGAAGTATGTCTTTTTGGATTCGCCTAATGCAAAAGGCTAGGATGCTCTTTAACTTAAGGCAAATGAGTTTTATATTTTTGACTAAAAATTAATCCTAGACTAGATGCTTGCATTGTCTAGCTAAAATCAAAGATTGGATAATACAAGTACATAATAATTGAATAGGTTAAAATTTGTTATGTACCTAGGGATATGATATTATAATGCATTTAGATGGATGATGTCGACATGTGGCACACATCCCTTAAATTAGTTATATTGGGTCATGTGGATAACTTGTGTAATTAATTATATTAGGTGATGAGTAGGACTTCATTAGAATTACCCCTCCATTGTATTATTAGGAGGACTATATAAACGAGGTGATTATCATTGTAAGAATAGGTGTGTGGAGTATTGTATTATATATTTGGGATCTCTTGGAGATACAACATGGAGTGACTTCTTCTATAAGGAGGATTGTACAATGTTACCCTATCTCAAGGGTTTACTATATTTTTGCATATATTGGATATTAGGGCATCTTGGCCCATGAACATCTCTTGTGTTGTGTGAGATCTATCTTCTTCATTATATTATTTCCATTATTATATGTGTGAATCTTATAAAGAAACAAATGCTTTGGTAAATTAATTGAAAGATTTGGTACATAGGCATATTACTTTGAATAGACCTGCAATACAAAGTTTGCATATTTGGTAGAAACAATATAATTTACCTCAACGCACATAACATAACAATTCAAAAGTAACTTAAAAGCAAGTTATGTAGAATAAATTCTATTGAATGGATATGGAATTCTAGATTAACAATAACACTAAATAGCAATTTCTAAAATATGAAGGTGTGAGACTTACCACCCCCCAAATCTAAGTGCAAATGACATTTATACTATTTATAGAGCAATTGCATGAAAATAAATTAAGGAAATTAACTGAACTTCCACCCTAGGAATAGTTTGATTGCATGAATGCAAACTTTATTACAAATTATCCCATCCACAAACTAAAATCTAATCCATGCGATCTCCAATTAGATTGATGGCTTCCATTAATATATATGCAGATCTCAAACTCTTATTTTTTACTTCTAAATTGGTTGACTCAACTTGAAATAGCAACACCTCCATATTATTTTAACATTTTCAAACATTAAAAATAAGCATACTACTTGGCATGGTTGACATATCTTCAGAAAGGTAGAAACTAGAATGGTCAATGTAGTCTTTAGAAGGTGGTGGCGTTGACTTGCACATTACAATGGCTATGAAATTTGAAAAGGAGGTGTGATTCACTTTGGTCAATCATCACGTCACTTTTGCAAAACCACTTCTTTTGTCTATGGGGCAATTTCCTTTTGATGATGTTGGACTTTGTATGTTGACTAGGCATTTGACATAAATCAATCACTCCTTTATCTTTCTTTTGAGTTGTCCTTATTGGGTGTCTTTATTCTATGGTATGATTTTTAGACTCTCATTGATTTGTAAAAACAAAAGAAAACTGCTCTTCTATATCTGTTTTCTCATAGATGTGACTATATAACATTGACCACCATCTTCAAAAAATGACAAAAAGTCTAAAAAGTGCACTTTTCCATGGTTCGATTTACATTAACAAGTCTTCATTTTGTTTTTGGCAGTAGAAAGGAAAAATCATTTGTCTTTTCCTGTGGCACCAAAATCATAGGAAGCACACTTTTGTGAGGTGCAGTTTTAGACTTGTAATGTCTCATAGGAAGTGCACCAAAATCATTTGTCTTTTCCTTTGGCATGCAATTCCGTTTTACTAACCAAGCTACCACCTCTCATCAAATCAGATTGACTTGTGTGATTGCTAAATTTAGGTGTGATTTCCTTTCATCATTGCCAAACTTCATTTATTGACAAGGCTTTCTATAAATTGCACTCTCTTCTGTTCTCCTTAGGCATGAATCACTTAAGAAAATTGTCACTTTATGAGTCTACTTGGCAATATTTTTGTCTTGTTCTATGGTTCAACTCACTATTAAAAAATCTCTTTGTCTTTTTCCTTGACTTCGATTCTTATTTGAATAGACTCTTTGCAGAGCAATTTACTTGAACAAATTGTTTGGCCTTTCCTTTGACATGGCCCCCTCTATTGGCTGGACAATGCTTCCTTTGGGTATGGTGCCTAGATTTACAATGTCATGATTAATTGACTTGACTTCTTGCTGCTCGTATTACCAAAGATATGTGCCTACTTTATCTCATTCTTTTGGCATAATTCATTAATCAAATCAGCACTTGCCTTTGCTAATTGGGTGCCATCTCCTAATATAATAATTTGGCTTATGCAAGCACTTCTATGGACTAGATTATGAAGAATATGCGCCTCATTGATCACTTCAAAACTCTTAAAATTTCATGCTTGCAATGTTACCTCAAGTATGCATTATATCTTTGATGATTTTGAATACTTTTGATTGGGCTTTGACCATTCCAAAATTCATCAAGAATAAGGTATAGTTTGATTTGATAGAACATCACTTCATTTTTGTCCCTTTATTGGTCAATCCATCCTTTTTCAATTTCCAAATCATCTTCACCATTGACCGGGGTTTACTCATTTTTGATTTTAGAATAAATGCAATCCCTAGCAATCTACAAGAATTCATTAGTAGAACTATTGGATTTTGACATCAGCCTTGTATATCCATTTGCAGCCAATGGGTTTCTTCCCTAGTGGAAGATCTGATAGAATGTAAGAACCCTTACAAGCTCTAACTGAAATTTTTACCCTTTTTGCTGCACTTAAACTCAACTTGTTTACAATGTAATTTTGAAAGTTTCCAAGCATAAACAACAAGAAATGAACTTGTACGTATCTTTTAGGAAAACAACAAGATGAACATAAACAAGATGATCATACCCAACAACTTAAGCTTATCTTCTTTATTCTATTTGAAAACAAAAGGGCTGGTAAGTACAATCAACTAGGTCTGTTTTGAGTTTCAGACCTTTAGTTACATTCAGTTCTGCCAAAGCACCAGACCAAACCCTAGCTTTATGAATGCTAGATGAAGCTAAGTGATGTAGGGCGATATGCCTAGCTGGAGATGACTGGAAATCGACTGTAGCAGCACCATAGGAGGTTGTAAACGCCAAAAACTCCTCAAATCTGATGTTGAAAGTAATTTGATGACTGCTGCAACAATAATCTTATTTTGCTTGAAGCTGGAAATCCCCAGAAATATCCTTCTATGCCACACAAACCTCTTTAAAACCTTCTATCAGCAAGTAAAGATATAAGTGTCTCAAAACAGAGTCATAATCTGCAACTAGAGCTTTGCTAAAGCAATCTGATTAAGTTCACTGATGAATTTCTGATTGAAATCACCTCACAAGGTGGAATGGGGACATCACCAAACCACATAATTCAAGGGAGCAGCACCGTGAATCGACTGAAACTATTTCCAGTCAAGAGATCTCTCTCACAACAAGATAATAATACCAAATAACATGTCTTTCTCCTCCCCCAAGCTTCCTTTAAATAAGACCTTAAGACAAGGCCTCCCTAGGGTTGAATCAGATGGCTTTTATTAAAATATTTACTTTGCTTCAAGGCTAAGGCACTAGCCAAAGAAGATCAGATTTGCTCCATTAAAACATTCAATTTCTTTTAGGCTAAGTTTCCCCAAGCCTTTCTAGAAGAATCTAATTGCCTTTTTGTCTTTTTGGAGATTATAAAATTCTATCTTGGAAGCTTCCTTCAGCCGCCCCAAGGAAGAGATAAGATTTGTTCTTAAAATATTAATTTATGGTAGCTTCTCCCTTAAGTTACCTAAACCGCCATAGGAAGGGGAAGCTTCTAGAATCTGATCAGATTGGATGAGATTAACTCACCTCCTTGCCTGCTTGTCCTCCTTGTGTGCTTGGTTGTGCAAATAGACCTCCTTGCCTGCTTTGACCAGCAAGTAGACCCCTTGCTTTGACCAGCAAATAGACCTCCTTGCTTGCTTTGACCAACAAGTAGACCTTCTTGCTTGCTTTGACCTCCTTGTGTGCTTTGACTTTTCAAGTGGAAAATAAAATCAACATTAAACTTAGCTTGGATTAAAGGTAACACTCTCTTAATTCTCTAAACACATTCTACAAAAATTTGATACTTAATGCCAAAATTCATTCCCTTTTCATGCCTTCTAACCCATGGGAATGCTGGATGGGCTAGAATCGAGCCACCATGATGTCACTCCGAGAGTGGGGACATTACATAGAACCCACGTGTTGTTCTTCAAAAGACTATGATGCTCAGAATCCATAGCCTTTTCCCATTCAGGTTTACCCTTGGCCTTTGAATACTACTGGGGCTCATAAACACTCTGAATGTTGGCCACAAGAGCAAAGTTTACTGTGTTATTTTTGCTCTTTCCTTTAGACGATCTTCCCTCAACAAGCTCATCATCATGAACATCACCAATGAGCTTCGCCCACCACTTAGGGCGAGGAGGAGATACATCTTCTTCCAAATTAGGATGAGCATCATCATAACTTGGGCTTCCTGGAATAATACCATCTGGATGTTGATCCAGGTTATCTTGAGGAAAATCTGCTAGTACAAAATCTTGCCTAGGAGATTCCACAATGTCAAAATCACTAGAGTCCCTCCATGCTAGTAGAGGATCTTGCCTAGGAGATTCCACAATGTTAGAATCATTAGAACCCCTCCCTACACGTGGAGCTATTGAAAGCTTAGCTCCCAAATCCTTGGTCTTCAGAGGCTGATTGTCAGGACTCTTGATGGGAGAAGAGAGAAAAAAGGGTCCACTTTCCTCATCAAACACAACATCCATACTGAATGTCAAATGATTGTCTCTGTATCTTGTTAGCATCAACTTTTGGCTCTTGGATTCCAGCTTGGTCCTCTTGGCATTTGGAATCCAAACAGACGTAGTCGAATCAAACACTCTAAGATGAGTGATTCTTGGTTTCCTCCCAAACCATGCTTCCTCTGGGGTCATCTTCTTGATAGCCTACGTGGGAGATCGGTTAAGAAGGTATATTGCAATATACACTGCCTCAGCCCAAAACTTCTTGGGAACATTCCTATTCTCCAACATATAGCGGGCCATTTTTGTGATGGTACAATTTCTCTGCTCGACAACACCATTCTGCTGAGGGGTATAGGGTGTGGTAAGCTGATGCTTAATACCGTGTTTAGCACAAAAGTCGGTGAATTGGTTGGAACAAAACTCACCCCCATTATTTGACCTAAGAGTTATGATTTGACATCCCAACTCTTTTTCAACTAATGCCTTAAACTTTTGAAATTCATTACACTTGTGACTTTGCCTTGAGAAAATACACCCACAGTTTCCTACCAAAATCATCAACAAACAAGAGGAAATACTTGGCACCACTCACTGATGCAGTATTCATCGGTCCACAAACATTTGCATGAACCAACTGTAGAACCTTGGATGCTCTCCAAGACTTTCCATCTTAAAAATTGAGTACGATGTTGCTTCCCTGCTTGGCAAGCAATTCAAACACCATGTGTTTGTTGCTGAATCTCAAGTAAGCCTTCTACCAAATTCTCCCGAGTTAGTTGAGAGAGATAGACAATGTTGAGATGCCCATATTGGTGATGCCAAAGAGTGCTAATAGATGAACTCCTCGCAACCAATGCATGCTCCAGAGCATCTCCAGTATCAAGCAACCGGTACAAACCATGATCCTTGAGCCCAATTTCCATAGTTTTCTTGGACTCCTTATCAACAATTCGACACTTGTGTGAACTAAAAATGATGACCAACTTCGGACTGTGTCGCATAATCTGACTCACCGAAAGTAGATTAAGCTCCATGCCTGACATGGTATACATTGAGAAATATTAAATTTCTCCCACTAGATATGATTTAGACGTTGCCCTTGCCAACAACTGTATACTCTTTGCCACCACCAAAGATGACAGAATCGAAGCAAACCATATACTTTGTGAACCAATCTTTCTTGTTTGTAAAATGTCGAGAAGCTCCAGAATCGATGTACCATGCAGATGATTTGACACGATTTGTTGGTCGTTTGGCCATCAATGCATAAGAGGTAGATGCCTGGTCAGACTACATAGATGCCACCCCTCCCGTTTTCCAAAAGCATGAAAAACGAGGTAAAGTTTGTGATCAATTGGCACTAAACCCTAGACAATCAACTAGCACAACTCCCACAATTTAAAAAAAATCGTCTAAAATGAGGCTCAAAAATGCAAGATTTTATTTTTCAAAAAAAACCCCCAAAAAAGTCTAAAAAAGCAAGACTTTTCAGAAAAAATCTTCAAAAAACTTTGAAAAAGCAAGATTTTTTTTAGAAAAATCTTCAAAAAAGCTTCTGATAAAGCAAAATTTTTTTTAGAAACAATCTTCAAAAAATCTCTAAAAAGCAAGATTTTTTCAGAAACAATCTTCAAAAATCTTTTGAAAAAGCAAGATTTTTACAAAAAAAATCTTCAAAAATCTCTTCAATATCGCCCAGATCAGATCACAAACTCAACCCAGAAAAAATCACAGAAAACCACTTCAAAAATCAGCAATTTTGCCACAAAAGAAACCCTCAAATCTGCTTGAGTTACCTTCACAAAATCTTCTGCAACAAACCCTTCAAAAATCGGTTTCAAAAAGCCTTCGATTTCCAAAAAATTGGTTCACAAAAACTCTACACAAAAAATCCTCGATTTTTATCTTAAAAAAATCAGAAAAAAACAAACTTCTGAAAATTTCCAATAAATTTTCAAGTAATCAGCTACGAATTTTTATTGCTCAAAAAATTTGCCAAAAATGATCCTATGCTCTGATACCATGAAATGATAATTGATATTCGATATTCGTTATTTACAAAGGAGAAGAAAAACTCTTTATATAAAAAATTACAAGACGATGTTTCTAAAAAGAAACAATCGTTAACTAAAGCAAACTAAAGCAAATAACGAAAAGATATTAAAAGCTAATTGAAGCAAACTAAGTTAACTAAAAGTAAACTACCGACTAACTAAAAGCTGAGATGACCATTAAATATTTCAATAATACTTTAATACTTTAATACCTTCACTTGCTTCTTTGAAGTTCTTAGGTTCTATCTTGGAAAGGAAAGACATATTTTCATGATCTGAAGTATTAGCCAATCTTTGCCTTGTCTTAATTTCTCTATCTTTGTCACCAATAATCAAATCTTCTGGATTGGTTCTTTGAAAAAATCTGGAAGGTGTCATGGATGATGTTCTTGATGGTGTCTTTGGATCTCTTTGCTCAACTATCTCCTTCTTAGTTTCTTCCTTTGTTTCCTCTTCTTGCAAATTTCCTCATTTTGAGGAATACATTCTTGTGCCTTTTATTCATAGTATCTTCCCTCATCTACTTTCAAATTTGCACTTTCAAATACCTTATGTAGCCTCTTATTGTAACATCTGTACGCTTCATTTCTTGAAGAGTAGCCAAAGAATATTCCTTCATTAGCCTTGGACTCAAACTTTACCAAATTTTCTTCATCTCTCTTTATGTAATATGTGCTCCCAAACACTTCTAAATAATTCATTGTTGCATGCCTTCTTTTCCATAACTCATATGGTGTTTTGCTATCGTTCACTTTGATTTGTCTACGATTTAAAATATAGACTGCTGTATGAACCGCATCTCTCCAAAATGTGTTAGGTGACTTGGACTCATTTAGCATGGCTCTAGCCATTTCTTGGACTGTTCTATTCTTCCTTTCCACAACCCCATTTTGTTGTGGAGTTCTTGCAGTTGAATAATTTCTTCTTATCCCATGCTTTTCATAGAAGTCTTCAAACTCATTTGAAGTGAATCTCTATCTGATCTAAGACATTTGATCTTTAAGCTTGTTTCATTCTCCACTAAGGCTTTGAATGCCTTCTTTTCAAAAGCTTCATATTTTTCTTTTAAAAATGTGATCCAAGTAATTATAGAATAGTCATCAATGAACAACATGAAATACTTCTCTCTTGGCATACCTTTTGTTTTGGTTGGACCACAAAGATCCGTATGTATAAGCTCCAATGGTTTCAATGTAGAGTCTTCCTTTGATTTAAAACTCACTCTAGTTTGCTTCCCAAGTTGACATTGCTTACAAGTGATGTTTGAAGGTTTTGAAATCTTTGGCATATCTCTCACAGCTTCCTTTCGGCTGATCTTGACAAAATTGCCAAAGTTTATGTGCCCTATGCCATAATCAAATTTCATCTTCTTGGTTCATACAACATCTTTCTCCTCCGATCTCACTAAGAACATAGAGATTGTTAGCTTCTCTTTTCGCTTATGCCACTTGCTTCCTTGCTTTGCTAATTTCACATCCTTCTATATGAAATGTAAGAGTGTGCCCTTGGTCACACATTTGACTTACACTTAGAAGATTATGTCTCAGCACCTCAACATATAGCGCATTCTCGGTTTTTGTTTTACCATTATCAAGACTAATTGTCCCTTTCCTTGATATCTTTTTGGAAGCATTATCTCCAAATTTCACTGATCCACCATTCACTTGTTTGAAGGTAAGAAACTTACTATTTCACCGAACAAGCACTACCAATATACTATTGATCTCCTTTTGTGCTTGTAGGGGTGTTTGAACTAGCATGGATTTTTGTTTCTTTTCTTCTTCCTTCTTTCTCCATATTTTTGACTCCTCTTTTTGCTTGATTGCTGTTTTCCTTCTTATTTTGATCGGAGGGTTCTACAATGCCACTAAAACAAAATTTTGTTGTATGCCCAAAATTATTGCAATTGTAATATATGAAGTTGTAATCCACAAGAGGAGCAAAAGAGTTAAAGTTTTTGTTTATGAACCCATGACTTCTATTCTTGTTCCATGCTCCATAATCGCTTACTTTATGCCTAAAGTTATTTCATGGATGCATTCTACAATCTATTGTCTTATGACCAATGACCAAATTGACTGCACAAAAAGCAATAACCAAAGAAGGAATGATAGAACCTGGGCATATGAGTTTGCCTTAATGGAAAGGGCTTCTTGATCATGTCATTCTTAGCTTTTGAAGGTATGCTTGGCTTCTGGTTCTCATTCTTTTTGCTGATTTCATCTTTGATGGGACTTTTAAGGACATCAACATACTTCTTCTCTTCATTTGATTTCTTCGATGATTTAGAATTTTGTCCTTCTTCATAGCCAAGACCACTCCTATCGAACATGGTCTTTTGAGATTTGATTCCAAACTCTTCTCATTCTTCAAGTTTCTATTTAACTGAGCCAATATCCTCTCCAATTCCTTTTTTAGGGGAACAATCTCAAATTCCATCTTTTCGCAATTTGCTTCCTTTGTCTTCAGTTGGTTTCTCATCTCCTCTTCAACCCTTTTTGCTTCTTCTACTTTAACTTTTAGATCTACAATCAATTTCCCTGATTCTTCAAGACTTTGTGTTAATTTTTCTTTGGCTTCATTGTCCTCTTGAATTTGTAATCCTTGTCTCGAATTTATTTTTTTAAGTTTCTCGATCTCTCTATATGCATAATGGAGTTCTTCCTCAAGATCCACTTCTCCTTTGTCTTCGCTATGCACTTCTTTTCATATTTTTCTCCTTTCTTTTCATCTCTACCATCCCTTGCTTCCATTGCTATGAAGAGTATTTCTTTTGTATCACTGTTTGAAATTTCTTCGTCGCTTTCCTTCGATGAGCTATGATCTTTCCTTGAATAAAGACTCTTCTTGTACTTATGGAAATCTTTCTTTTTCTTTTCATGTTGACCTTGTTTATAGCCCTTCTTTTGTTGATATCTTCTTCCTTTCTTCATGTAGTGATCTTCATCATTGCTGCTTTCATTCTTACCCTGCGGTGTAAACGTCCACCCAAAACTAAAAACATTTTTTTCCAAAACAAACACCAAGTTTTCTGCTTTCCAATATGCAGACATTTTGTCAAACAAATTGTAAATGTCCGGTGTGAAACCAATTTTCTTGCTGTTTACACTTCAGCAGTATTGGGATAATTTCACACATGAAAAACACCACAGTAATATATTTCCAGGTTTATCAGAACTCATTACAATCATTGAACCTTGAATATTTCAAAATAAAAAATTGACCATTATATTTATTGATTTAGATGATACACAACAATACTCTTATGAGTAACAATTTTCACACAATGATATATTTTGTTTCTGACCTGATATACTCCAACAACTCCAACCAATGGTTTAGTCCAAATTTAAGCATACCACAAATATACAACAGGCATGTGCAATGTACAAAAGCTATAGGAATCGACTTCTTCCTTAAATTGAATTCAACCTTCAATTTCCTTCACAATACACCACGTCAAACCTCCTAGGATTCCCAACACTGTACAGCGGCATTGTCAAATAAACTTAGAATATTTTAACTTCATTTAATAGCTATGCTTCCCCGCTTTTGATTGGTACGACATCCCATTTTAAAACTCTGACTTGTTTATTATTGGCCAATGACTTTCTAGATAAATTTGTACAAACTTCCAAGGATTAAATCAGAGTGGTATGACACACCACTTGTCCACGACTTGGCTCAGCCATATTAAACTCCTTTCGTGGTACAAAATTGTACGGCGATGAAGGACAAAGTCTAAGTTTAATACTCTAAATTGTATGGCAAGAACTTTAAATTAAATCCAACTTCATTACCACCCATGCCTTGTTCACTGTCTTCGAATCTTCCACCATCAACTTATTAAAACCATGCATTGAATGTTTCAAAACATCAATTAATTAATTCACACCCCTCCAATTTTCACTTTGTACGGCCTTAGGAAGATAGCTGAAGATGCATGAAAATCTTAGCAAACCCAAGTAATGGTACGACCAGGCATAAATGTATGACCTTATCCACTAAATTCAATCTAGCAGTAGAGAACCCCTTTGATACATAAAAATAATCACCTAGCAGAGAGGAATGCAATAAAATAATACCCAAAATCAATCTCATAGGCTACACATTGAATTTTTTATTCAAATTCTGGACTCACAGAAAACTCCATTTAAAAAAATTCCCAAATAAGCTCTAGCACAACCTCTAAGTAAAGATTGTCAACAATCACCCTGGGAGTATCTTTCAACTCCAAAGATGATAATCCTCATGAAGGTTTGCGTCTTCATGAAGTTCTGGAAATTTCAGCAGAACAATATTCTCTTCCCAAAAGTTCCCGCATATCCTCAAAAATGAACTCCAAAATACTTTTATTTATTCTTTCGTAACTCCTCACCACCTTTCTTGAAAAACTAATATTTACTTTTAATTTGATTTTTTTTTCACTGAAAAGTGACTTTATTAAATTAATTAACTTTTTGGCACTTTAGTCACTTTTGCTCAGATTTTTAAAAGTAATTAATATAAGTTGCCTTTTAATTTATGTTTTTTTCGTCAACTTAAAATTAATTATTTAATTATTAAATATTTCCCGCACAGCCAACTAAAAATGTGGAAAATACAGAACCCAATCAAAAGTGACATCTGAGGGTGCCAAAATACTCTAGAGCTCCTTAGGAACATCAAATATCCCCTTTGGCACGATTGGCAGTCACCGAGAAAGAAAAAGCTAATTTCAATGTTGAAGTAACCAAAAATGGGAACATTATAGTCCACCCTCCCCAAAGATTGTTTGTCCTCAAGCAATGCTAGGGTGCCCTCAATAACATCTCGCTGAGCTAAACTGAACCCAAGTGTGATCCCAGGGTCCCAAATCAATCTTTGGAAAAATCCATCATGTTTTCGTTGCGCCACTCTGATTAAAATTGTTAACCCATAATGTTGAGTCTACACTCTCCTCTCCAGTGACCCAAAAATGTAATCATCATCAAAACCCAAACTAAAATATTTGCGACAGCTGAAATCTATACCATGAAAGATCTTCTACCAAAGCACCTTATTGAGGTCCACATTTGCAATCCCACTGCCTAACATGATCCCGGGCAGCAAAAAATGTAATCTACTCAACCCCCAAGAATAACCTTCAGCATATCTCCTCATAGTGTTCTAGAAATGATGCCAATCAATCCTTAACCAGAGGCTGACAACATTGTCGACCTTGAAATTAGCTATCTTGGAAATACCTCTCCAATCATAAACTAATAATTCCTCATCGACACTTAATCTCCAAATGTCAAAATGCTGACTTCGAGCACACAAACTCACCCAACCAACTGCAATGATCAAAGCATTATGCGAAGATATATATACCAACATCTTGGAATGATTGCAGTAACCACCACTCATAAATTTGTAAATTCTCCCACAACCTTCAGCCAATAAACCTGCACGTACTCAAAGACTATCTACCCATAACATGATATCGCTGTAATCAACGTGGAAATGCAAGGGCAGCAATTGATATAAATTATAATGAATTACTCCTGACAATATAGGAGATGTGAGTGTGGAGATGACTAGAAGGACTTCTCCAATGACCAAATTACCCCTACCAATCCACGCTGGTTGAGAATTACTCCATTGTTGGGCTAGAGGTACTACTATTGGCCAATCTATTTGTATGCGAGCATTCAAAGTCCTATGTAGGTTGATTGGAAAGTGGACAGCGGTACCAACTCTGAAGTTTTGTCCACAACTCCAATTTTGAGTCAACATCTCGCCGTTGAAGACTTCATTTGGATCCCAAATCCTGTGATCACCACCAACCTCATCACTGAAAACAAAAAGAGCTCTATCATCCAACTTGAAGAGTGGATTATCAAATGATATGTCAACACTCATCTCAAACAATGGGTTATCAACGAAATGAAGATTATCCTTTGAAATATACCGGGCAACTTTTTCACCTTTTCACAACTAAATTCATCCATTAACGTTAGTGAAAAAACAATCCAACTGAAGGGAACCCCTTCCTCTAATCAATCCAGATCCCAATGCGGGCAAGGTGAGAGCATACTCGAAAGGGGATCGTTAGCGCAACCAAAACTTTTGAAAGAGTAATGAAAGGAGATAACAATCAACTCAACCACTTATTCGGCGGGAGGACTGGAAATGAAAGTACATTACTGAAATTAAATATGCAACTCAACCACTTGTT